>AWYD02004188.1:0-84429 GCA_000504365.2 Pseudocercospora pini-densiflorae CBS 125139 | reverse complement strand
AAAAGTTATATATAAAGTATCTAAAACCTAATAGAAATAGCTTAGACGAGAATAGCGATTTCTATATTCTCTATATTAATTAGTAGAGAGTATTCCTTAACTCTATAGAGTTTAAATCTAATTCTATAGTAGTTTAGCTATAGTATACGAAGTAGACTATTATCTTCCGCGAAAGTAAAATTACAAATTTTATACCTTAGGTACTCGAATGCTAGAATCGCCTAATTCTCGTCTAGTCTCGAGATAGGTCTAATGTGTCTAGATTAGAGAACCGTGATTTGGCAGGACTTAAGGTGTGTGAGCTCGAGTATGGACTTGAGAGCTTGACAGAGGCTTCCTCCGCATCTATTAAACGGCACAGTTCCCACGCCATAGTGAAAGCTCGACGGGAGTCCTAGACGCGCCCATCCATCCTGCACGTCTTAGCGGCTTTGGTTCTCCTCCAGGTCCAATAGTCGTTGCGCGTATGGCTGCGTGAGGATCCGCTTTGTCTGTGAAGCTACATGCATTTCTGCAAGGTAGTCGGCTGGAGTGAACAGACATCGTGAGCATGCGGCACAGCGCGGTATCTTGCTGTCGATCGCAAACGCAAAGACGAAGCTGAGGTCTGCGGCTGAGCTCGGACGAGCGCGCGGCGGCAGCTGCCGAGCCATTCACAGGCCGCTGCCTGGGCTCGCTGAGACGAAGCCAAACACCACCAGCACAACTTGATACTCCCGTCCTTCCCACCCACTACTACAAGAAAGAAACTGGAAAAGCCCTTCTTAGTCCGCGTACAATTTGGCGTGGCCATAGACTGCACTGAACACCATGCCTGGCGCCACATGTCTCGCGATGATGCAACGCAACGTTGACGGCTGCAAGATCACGTTTCTTCGCATTCTCTGGTCTGTGCGACCTGATGTCACCAACGCGTTCCCAGTGTGATATCATCGCGTCTGCAGATCAAACAATGCGATCTCGAGTAGAAAGGAGGTGTATTGAGAGCGATGCCTTCTCCATACCTGACATCTAGCCCATTACAACTCTTCATTAGTTTCTCTTGACACAGGGTCATCAAGTAGCCCAAGAATCTCTCACAATGCCAGACGGAATACCAATTGTCGGTCCGGGCGAGCACATTTGCGGTAAAAGCCATGCCCTGCAGAAAAGAAACCCGAACATCAATGCCTCGACGCCTGTCGATTCGCCAAACGAGAAGTCCAAGGGGACAGTGAAGAGATCTCAAGATCCAGTCAATTCGAACATCAGTAAGAGGAAAGAGAAGTCTGACCTCAAAGCTGCCGACCTTGCGGACATCAGCTTGGACGGCGAGGAGAGCGAGAGTGTGCCGATATATGCCACGGCCGGCGATATCCGCAGCCAGATCAAAGGACATCTCAATCGGTCGAAGACAGCGAAAGCTGCTTTCGCTCGGGAGCTCAATGAAATCATGCCAGGAACCAAGGTCGATGCGCGTGGTCTTGATCGCTTCCTGAAGGTAAAAACACTTACGCTCTGAAATGCCAGCAGCTGACATGGCATCGCTTGATAGGCCAAAGGTCCAAATGGAGCTGGACACAATCCGGTCTTCTACGCCGCGTACGTACTTTTCGAGAAGAAACGCATCAGAGATGGCAAGAAGCCCAGTGCGAAGAGACAAGAGATGGAGAAGATTTGGAAGAAAAAAGGTGGCTTCCCTCGATCTTCGAACAACCGCTTCACTTGCGCGCGAGGGGACCGGCCTCATCTCGACGCTTATGGGCGACTGCATATTCAGAACCCAAAGGAGGGTACGGAGCGAGTGATGCCGTAGCGCCTGATTCATAATGAAGTAATGAGGAATGTTTCACGACAATTCGTTATCCTTGGTTAGGCCAGAAGAGTCAATTTTCATCATTCGAGCCTACATGCAGGAAAATTGAGATCCTTGAGCAGTGAGTGAGCTCATCACCGCAACTTCAAAAACTTCCCAATTTCCCGAATCATGAACTCCGTATCCTCCTTCGTCCCATTCCCACCACCAGCCAAATGTCCCCAAACACTAGGAACGATCTTGAGCGTCCCATTCTTCAAAGCCTTCACCTCCTGCTCACTATCCTCAGGCGGAAAATACTGATCCGTACTCACCGGCATAATCAAACACCTCGCCTTCACCCTTTCCAGCGTCTTTCCCAAATCCCCAGCATCCTCAGGAAAATATCTCGTAACATCACCATGCTGCCAAGTCCAAAGCAACGCCAACAAATCGTTCGCCTCACCACCTCCATCCCAGTTCTGATCCAGGTACTCCTGTAATGTCGCACATCCTACATCTTTCCAACATTCTTGTCGAAACCATTCTGGACTTAAAGCCCAGGTTGAATATACTCTAAAGAAGGCTTGTAGACCTTTCTTTGGTGTCCCATCACCATACTCCCCACTCTTGAAATCCGAGGAGTTGAGAAGTGCGTGTTTCGGTCCTTCCAAAAAGCACCAATTATGCCAACTCGTCCTCGCAGAGCCCGCAATACATACAATATTCTCCACGAAATCTGGGTATAATACGCTCATGTGGTAAGCTTGTTGTCCACCCATTGAGAAACCAATATAACACCACAAGCTCTCTATCCCAAGTTCTTCAGTACATAGCGCATGTTGGAGACGTATATTATCTTCATATGTCGTGTGAGGAAAGTTTGGACCGGAAAACGGCGCTGGAGTGTTGGATGGGGAGCTTGATTCTGAACCTGAGAGGAGACCGACGACGATTATGAAGTATTTGTATGGACTGAATAGAGCACTTTCGGAATCGTAGAGGAAAGGAGAAGTTGTGGCTAGAGTTCCGCCATAGCAGGTTGGGAGTAGGATTGCTGGGTTGTCTGGTTTTCCGAGGGTGCGGTAAGCGAGTTTTGCTTGGAATTTGGTGCCAGAATCTGACAGGGTGATTTCTTTGGTGAAGTATTTTGTTTGAGGCATGGTCTGCATTTCGGTCTTGTCTCTTCTTGGTGGATGGGTCCGGATCTAAGATGGAGTTGAGTTTTGATGATTTGATGGTGATGATGAAGGTGTGATGTTGGTTAGCTAGAACAAATTAGGAAGGAGCGAGTTGAGTTTGTGTGGGTCTCGTTGGCGGAGACATCATTGCGAATGGGTTTTGTAGAACAGAGTGAGATGCGTAATTATAATAAAGACACGCGGAAGGGAGTCTGACAACTACGTTATATTCTTTCGAGGACGAATCTAGAACGAGCTAATATGAGAGTACTGCTTCGGAGCGGATGAAGCTCAATGCACCGAGAGTGTATGAATTATCCGAAGCTGTGGTCTGGATTTGAACCAACAAGTGCTCCACCGTGCCCATGATGATGGAGACCTTGATGTTGCTGATTGTCCATGCGCAAGACATGCGGGTAGTTCACGTTGAGGATACCATACCAGCCACAAATTTCGCGAGTGGAACATTTCATGCTCAGATTCTCGGCCTCTGCCCTCGGTTTTGTGAAGTCAAAGTCCATGCCGACGATTGTGGTCACCCACCAACCTACAAACTTGCTCGTGTCCTGGATCAAGAGTAACATAGCAACCAAATCTCACCAGCTTCCGCCAATGAGAGGCCTGGTTTGGAATCTCATTGGCACAAAGTCAACTTGGTGTTGACTGTTGCGATACTTTGCCCGCAAGGTCGAGATCGTAACCGCATGCCAGAGCCAGTCGCGTCCACAAGACCGCTTGCTCATGGCATTTGTCTGAGGATCCAATGTTCAAGTTGGGAACCAGACAACACTGTTGCAGGCGTTTGCGGGTGACGCGCGACTGCATCAGCCGCTTCGGACTGCCTGTATTGCTCACGCGTCTGAGGCGAATTCTGGGCAGCGGTACTCCTTGGTCTGCAGGGCCTGCTGTCCAGTGAGCTGGATATCTCTGTTCGAGACTCCGGCTCAATTTTTTGCTCTCTTTTCTCGGCTGCCTATAGTGAGGTGCTGCCAATCGCCAGGTTGCTGAAGTTGTTTTTTTTTTTTGCCTGTGGTTTCGATAATCAACGCTCTCTCGAGGCGAGGACCGAACTTGATAGCTCCTTATCAACGCGACATCTCGAGAATTCGCTTTTGCTCCTCCGAAGAGGTCTTCGCTCGAATATGCACAACCGTTGATTGTAAGTGGTCACCCACCCTCCTGCCGTCCCTGACATCTCTTTCGGTGTTTGAAAGCAAAGATCAAGTACGACTTGGAATTTCCAACCTCCCGCCAATGAGAGGCCGGTTTGGAATCTCATTGAGCACCCGCGAGTCAACCTGGTGTTGATCTCATATGCGTCTCATACTCAGCTTGGTGCCGAGCAGAGCGTACAGCGACCCTTTGTTGGCGCACTGGTTCGTCCGGTGTTAGCTACCAATTGGTAATGCGCAAGACTCCTGTATTGGAGGTTCGAAGCGTACAAGAAGAATGTACTTGCGCATGGCGTAACAGTTCACCGCGAAGATAGCTCATGGAGTCATCGGTTTCGCACAGCGATGTGTTCCTGGTCCTGGACTAGATGTTTTTTTTTAAAAGTCTTTTGGCTTAGCTCATGCATGCCACATGGTTCTTGTTGCTTGGGTCATCAGCGTGTTGCCTGTATTATAACATTATGATACATACTGTACATCTGTGCTTGCCTTCAGCACTTGTGTCGCTGTACAATTCATCGGGATATTTCTTTTGCGTCCACCTCCTCCACCTCCTGTCATCATCCATCCCACCTTACACAATGCTGTCCTCCTTTTCTCTGTTTCCAGTCCAGTATGCCCAGCCTCCTCCAACAGCATTGGCAATACACAGCGCCATCGTTGCGCCTCTCACAATGCCTCGTGCTCCAAACTTCCGCATCAAGGGTGCTTTCCTCCGACTAGCGAGCACAAAGTATGCCATTGACCATGCGCTCGTCAGACCTGCGGAGTCCTTCTTGAAGCCTTGAAGGTTGAGATATGTCGAGAACAGCAGGATAGGAGGGAACAGCATTGGCAAGGCGTGGAACGGTCGCATGTGCTGGGCCGTGATGAGTGTCGCGAGGACGGTGGGCGGGAGAGGGTTGACTGCAGAGAACGAGTTAGAAACCCTCTCGAGCGCGAAGGTCTGTCTTGTCACTCACCTCCCCATGCTTTCGCATATGATAAAGCACCCTGCTTGGCCTCTTCTTCGGATGGTACTTTTGATGGCATCGGCATGATCGCGGTTGTTCAGATTATCGATGGATCTCTTAAAATGCTCTCGCTGATGCGTTCTCGCGCGATTCGAGACGAGAGTGATTCCTCGTCAATGATGAAGCTGCTGTCACAAGACAGGACCAAGATTAAGTGAATGTGAAGAGTGCACAGACGTCATGGTTCGTCGGCGAAAAGAAGTCCCCGCCGTTGAGTTTACCTTACCAGGGTTCTGAATGCTTGACATGTGGGCTCGAGCGAGCACGGGCGATCTGTCAACACCACCACTGTACGAATCAGAACTCTATCTGCGCCCTCGTAAACAATCCTTCTGCCTCGCTGATAACATTGAGAAGCCGCGAGAAACGACAAGTGGCACATACAGACGGCCATATTGCCACATCCGACCAAAACATCCCCATCCTGGTCGCTTACTACTCCCGCGGCGCATCCATTGCGCCCGCCTCAAATTGGACTCAACTGCGACGATATTATAGATCGGAAACGCCATGTCGGAAAAGAAGAAGGCCGAGGCGAATGGACATCACACGCATAACGATGGCTCCTCATCACGAGCGTTCACAGTCGAGCAGAAAGCCGCAGTAATCCGCGTGCGCAGATGCAAACCCACAGACTTTTACGATATCCTAGGACTAGAAGCGAGTCGGACGACATGCACAGATAGCGAGATCAAGAAAGCGTATCGAAAGCTCTCCCTCTTGACACATCCGGACAAAAATGGCTACCCAGGCGCGGACGAGGCATTCAAAATGGTATCGCGAGCATTTCAGATATTGAGCGACTCGGATAAGAAATCAAAATACGACAAATTTGGTGGAGATCCGGAATCGAGGTTCGGCGGAGGGTCAGCGGCATCTTCAGGAGCTTCACCTTTCAGTGGATTCGCGCAGCAGAGGAGAGGAGGACCCATGTTCGAGGAAGAGATATCGCCTGAAGAATTATTTAGGCAATTCTTTGGAGGCGGAGGTATGGGTGGGCCATTTGGTGGAGGACTTGGAGGATTTGGAGGACCTGGATTCGTCTTCAATATGGGTGGAGGACCAGGGATCAGAGTACATCAATTCGGTGGAGGACAGCCTAGGAGGAGACCGCACAACCACGAGAACCAACAACCGCAGAGCATATTCCAGGCACTGCAAGGACTACTACCGCTGTTACTGCTATTCGTGCTACCGCTGCTGTCAAGCTTATTCTCTGGATCCGGAGCACCAAGCGGGCCCACGATGCGATTCGACGCTGCTGTACCGCCTCACACGCACCAACATATGTCTGGAAAACTGAATATACCGTACTGGGTGAATCCGAAAGAGGTGACAGAATATACACCGAAGAAGTGGAGAGAATTGGATACAGCGGCAGAGCGCAAATACATTGGACACTTGAGCGCGGAATGCGAATGGGAACAGAGTCAGAGACAGCGGTTAGCGAACGAGGCGATGGGGTTTTTCTTTACAGATCAGGTGAAGTTGGAAAGAGCGAAGAAGATGGATATGCCGAGTTGTAAGAAGCTGCAGGGATACGGATATCGATTGCCTTCGTATTAGACTCGTTGGGCCAGATGGAGTTGGAAGGCATTCTTGTTACAGCGGCATGAGACGAGCTTGTGGATATGCACGTTTGGCGCTCCGAAGTTGCATGAGCGCGGAGAAGTCTTATGAGATATCCAAGATCCTTTCAACTTATCCATTTCATCCTTCAGCCGCCTTCCCTGGCGTTAATTTGACCAAATACCCAATCGGTATTCAACACCTTCTCGATAAATGCGATGAAACATCACTCCGTCATGCTTCACTACCCCTCCGCGACAGCATCGAGCTTTCTGGATATGGCCTGCGCAGATCGGCCAATGCCTCATTTTCCAGCCTTCGTCCACTTCGCTCGCCGGGCACTCTTGCTCTTTTTAACCCTCCTGGCCCGCTGAAGGCTCCTCAGCTGGTTGATCCTCCTCGAATGCAGTCTGTCCACAACCTGACCATACGTCTCTCCAGGATCGACATACAGCCGAATACCGTGGTCGAATACGACCTTCCTCTGGATTTCGTCGTCTCCCAAGAACTTGATATTCCGCCAGGACTCCTCTGGTCTGCTTCCATGCCGGACGGCCCTCTGCCAAGCTGCGTGGACGTCTATGCCTTTAGGCCAAACCACATGGCTCCACCAGAGAGGTGCGGTTTGCACCCAGTCGATAACATCAGGCTCACACATTCGTCGCTGGATTCGCTGGATCTTCAAGGACCATGTGATCGTATTATGGAATGATCGGCTGACGCCTTTGAGAGCGAAGAAGTGGCCGATGCTGGATCTGCCACGGACGTAGTCGTCATGCGCATATTCTTCCGACTGAGGAATACTCAGGATAATTTGCTCCAGGAGCTCTGGTATGCCGAACACTCTAGCGGCGGCGTTGATTGATGACATCCTGGTGTATCTGGGCCGCTGTATGGCTCTATTGCTGGCAGCTATCGACTGATCTGGTTCGACTCTGGCAATTCGTGTCGCAAGGCTGGCCACCAATGTGCTCTGGAGACGAACGGCGATCTGGCGATGTGTAATGTTACTGACAACGCCATCTCGAGGAAATGGGCGCGTGTAAGGCACTTCGACCTCGCATGTGAAGGTGCGGAGCTTGTGAATATGCTCGTGAATATACGATCCGGAAGTTGGTATAGTAGTGAATGAGGAGCCTGGACTTCGGCAGAAGATTGTGACAGCTGGACACGTGCACGAGGAGAGGAAGCATTCAAGTGAGCCGACGCTTTCATTCCTATCTAGATGTTTGCTCTGCTGTGGTCAAGCGAGACAAGATGGGCGGCAAAGACCAACAATCCAAGATTCTGAGACCCAGCACAAGCTTCGACATACATACTTGGAGCTCAGTTCCCCTTGGCTGGAGTACAATTCCGAAAAAACAAATGTTCTGCCCAGCGCGCCTCCCCATATCCATCGACCGAAGATACATCAAATACCCATGCTTTTGAGCAGCCCCGGCCATGCACTGATCAGCATTCGACATACGCCTTTGCAAAATTCCTAATCACCATGAATGAACTGCGACAAGCGGTTGCGCAGCTTGCCATATCGACGCTTCAAGACTCTCTTGATCTTGCGGTGAAGCGGCGTTGCACGGTATTCAGCGTACTTGGCCCGGAACCGCTCCACGACCTCGCCAAACGTCTCTCCAGGTTGAATGTCCAACGTGAACTTCCGGAAATCCACACGAGTCTGGTGAGCCCGATCCCCAAGGAAGGCGATCTTGCGCCACGACTCGCCGTGCGTGCGGTCAGTCTTGAAGTAAGTCGCTCGTCCCCAAGCAGCCTCAACGTCCCATCCATGAAGTCTCACAATGAATGTCTCCCATACCCCATTCACGAGGTCCTCGAACATAAGATCCCAATTCAGGGAGGGTGGCTGAGCGATGCGACGCTGAAGGGCAGGTGATCCATCGATTGTGTCTCGGAAAGCGCGAGAAGTTCTCTTGATTCCGAGGAGAGTGTTGGCGGCGGTCTTGCGTGTGTATTCGATCTTCTCTGGAGCTGAGCTACGATGACGAAACTCATGGGTTTCTGTAGTTGCGGTCACCTGGAGGAGGATCATCTCCATTAGCTCGGTGATGGCGAAGACCTTGGTGGCGGCGTTTGGAGGCATCTTGCTGCTGTTGAGACTCTTCGCTGCAAAATGGGGTTTGCTCGAGGACGTGATACTGAGCAAATCGAGGCGCAAGAAGTGGTGATGGAGCGAATTGAAAAGTGTAGGTCCTTAGTCAGGCTTTAAGAACGAGGCTGCGCCAAGAAAAGTGATTAGATCCGCCCAGGTGAATCAGGCTCAAGATTCACCTGCGCCCTACGGATGGTTGCACAACACGTGAATTCCCAGAGATGAGTGTTGGAAAGATCGCCTGAGTGGCGGTCGATGCATTTTCATTGCTGCAAGACACTCCAAGCTGATGCCAAACAGGCAGATCTTCGACATTCGCCTTTCAGCGCCGATGCACTTATCACAACACGCCTTGCACACTGTCGTGTGCCATATCAGCTTTCGTTTTTCTCCACTCGTCAGTTACCAGCCGCCAGTCATCTTTCATTGACCACAAACCGTCCACGACACACCCTCGCCCTCCTCGTCATCCATAAACCCATAGACCTTAGCATTCTGAATCATGACCATCTTGTGCTCCACCACTTTCATCAGAAGCTCCTTAAATCTCTCTACCACACTTCCAAACGCCTCTCCGGCCTCGGCTCTCATCTGCACATTGCCAAAGTCGATGCACTCGCTATCCTGCTTCGTTCCAAGAAATGCAATCCGCCGCCACGATTCTCCCTTAGTCTCAACCCAACACTCCGTAGCCTGGAGAAATGCGGTGTCGACGTATGCGCCATGGCTCATTGTGATGTCGATAGCTTTGTGTGGACCATATTTGCGACCGCGGAAGTACTCGAGATCTGGACGCTGGCCTTGGAGGAGGATGCGTTGGAGAGACGGAGTGGTGGCGATTGTGTTGTTGAAAGAGTGGGAGACGCGCTGAATTCCGTGAAGAGAGATGTTGGCGGTCTTATGTGGGTTGGGGATCTTGGTAAAATCGAGGAGGATTTGCTCGGCGAGTTCGGCGATTGAGAAGACTTTTGTTGCTGCAGATGACATTCTGGATGTCGAGGAATCTTGTGGATGGTATGGAAGATATTGAGGTCTGAGGGGGTTGAGGGAGTTAGGAGAACATTTATAAGGTAAGGTCCTCAAGACGTTGCTATAGGGACTGAGTGAGTGCAAACGTCCATGCACTTGATGGTCGAGTCTCTCCCTCGTGCCGATGAAAGTGAGATTAGCAGTGTGCAAAAGGGTTGAGAGGTGCTATATCGATACCATCCTTGCACAATCAAAATTACACGCGCTCTGTTCTGAGACTAAACGTCAGCAGCGTCGCTAATGGTACCTGTCTCTACACCTGCTGTACCTGGCCTGGATTTGTCGGTGTCCTGCCTCGCCTCCTCTTTCTTTTCGCCTCAAGCTTGTTCATCGCGTTCTGCCTGCCATGCGTCTCGTCTCCTTCTCATGCGATCCGCGATGGCCAAGAACTGCTCTTCTCGCTCGTGAGCCGTCCTAGCCATCCTCTCGTCAAACATCTCTGGGGTCTCTTTCGGCTCCAGTCCTTTGCTCTCTAGAGCAGATCGATACGTCCTCACCATCTTGTCGAAGGTGTCGCCAGGCTCGATTCTTAGACGCAGCTTAAGTCCGGCATCGATGAGGAAGAACTGGACCTCCATTCTATAGTCGATGTCTCCCAGCACCACCATCTTCCTCCATGACTCGTCGGTTGTCTCATCGGTGATGTACTTCGTAGCACTCATCCAAGCGTTTCTGACAATATCTCCGTGGTCCATGAAGAGCATACTGGAGGCAAGAGACTTCCGGTAGGTTCGGCGACTCAATGGTAATGGCGCACGCTCCTGGATGCGGCGTTGAAGTTCAGGCGAGCCCTCGATAGTGTTGTTGAATGCGCGACTCACACGCTTGATGGCGAGAATAGAAGTGGCAGCGGATTTCACCATTCCTTGTCTGGATGGTGGGAAGATTCTGCTCGGCACTTCTCTGGTGGTGGCAGGAAGCCGGAGGAGGATCATTTCGAGAAGCTCTGGAATTGCAAAGACCCGGTTTGCGGCGCTTGAAGCTGTTGTGTTGGAATTGGGGTCAGTCGACATTGTGGCTAGTGCTCCGATTCTCAGACCAAGAAACGTAGGTGCTGCGATGGGTGAGGAGGTTGAGAAGAAAGAGGAAAGAAAGTCCGTATTTAAAGGGCAAGGTTGAGATGTGATGCTCAAGTGAATTCAGCAGCACACGTGAATGTCATTCTTTTCGAGCCACAAACCATTGTCGTACAAGTGGGGAAAACACTGGAAAATGCAAAAGTTAGAGAATCTGAAGTATGAAATAGGGATCGCTATAACATGTTTCGAGCGTCCAAGTATGGCGCGCATTGTACTTACCAGGATATTTAAGAATCGCCCATTGCGGCTTTACTCCTCGACTGTCCAGTGAGCTAGTCGTCAACCTTGCCAGTCGTGACCTGCTCAGCCAGCTCCAAAACATCAATCATCCGCATACCAGGGCATATGGGTTGACATTCCGTCTTCTGGTTTCGCATATCAAGAATCTGCACGAAGTGGAAGCTCGGCCTATCTGTCAGAAACATCCTCTCGCCAGCATGTGGGAGACGTGCAGGAAAGTTCTCTTCTTCGTGAGTTGCTCGCCAAGACCCTTGAGACTTGATGCGGAGGACAAAGATCCTGGTGAACTGCTTCTTGGCATGTGCTTTCTGCCAGCTCTGAAAATTCTCTGGAGTGCTTTGGCTTGGATTGACGGGGGGTTGCAGCCACTCGCACGAAAGTACGGCTTGTGGGAAGAGTTCGTGGACGAAGTGGCGGCGTGGAGTTCTCTCGAAACTGAGGAGTTGGGTTTCATTGAGAGATCCCGGGCATAGAAGGGTGTTTGGCTTCCAGGCTGTGTCAGGAATGATGGACCAGGTATCGAAGTTGGTCAGTGTTTCGTCTTCAGGGAGCTGAGCGAGGAACATCTTTCGCTGTAGAGCAGATGAGTTGTCGACGATGGCTTTGAATTGGCGATTGATTCTGAGAGTTGAGTAAAGGTCGGCAGGATCCATCTCGAGGAGAATCTGCTCACCTACTGTTGGTATGAAGAAGAGATCCATGAGATTCTTTGGCGTGGCTTCTTCGGCTTCGAAGAGCTCTTGCTCACTATCAAAGTGGGCTGTAGGCATGACGTCGATCTCTTTTGATGTGCTTTCGGTGAGAACGGCCGAAGAGTGAAATGTGTGAGTACCTTGGTGAAGCCGGAAATTGATGTGGCTAAGAACCTGCTCAGACATCGACTTTGGGCCTCGAAGGTGGTACTGAGAAGCGTTGTGTAGTGAGATCGAGGTACTGAGCTTTATACTGGGCTCATCGAGGGCTGGTTGACAGCAACAAAGAGTGATCATGGAACAATGGCTATGTTAAGCACTTTGCTTTGTAGTCTTTCTCATTTGACAAAGCTGCCGCCACTGCGCGCTTACTGACTTCGTTCTGGTGCACAGGCGGCTGCAAAATGCATTGTTGAAACATCCTCTCTGAACCACTGGTTGATGCTCTGGCTCGGGAGACGTGTGCGGCTGAGCCTGAGATGGCGCAGGTAAGCGCGAATGTCGCTTGATGAGTCGTAATTCTGCAAAATGTGAGTTTTGAGGTCTGCGTGTGTTATGCACCGCCGTTGCCGTGCAACCGCGGACGTCACCCAAACACGCCCAATTTTCATCTTCGCAACTCTGGCTTGAACAAGCAAGCTGAGAAGGCATACTTGAGAGACATGGCCACCAACATGGCAGTCTCGACAACCTCAGCAGCTTCTCGCGCATTCGCCATTCCCGAGATATTGGAGCACATTCTCAAGTTCGTCGCCAATGACGACAGATACATCGAGAGGGACGATCGCAGACCTGCCATCCAGCTGTTCGCACTTCGCCGCGTCAGTCAAGACTTCAACAACACTATCAACGGCTCCCAAGCCCTTCAGTGGCGCATGCACGAGGCGCCCACGAGCTGGGACCGGAGACATCGTCGCACATACAGCATAGGCTGGTATGAAGACCAGGAAACAGTCCATCCGGCGATTTTGACGATTAGGAGAGCCATCTTGAGAGCAGAGAAACGGGGCAAGAAACAAGAGTCTTGGCAGAACATCGCGTATTGGCCAAGCGGCGCTACGCAGATGGGATGGATATGGTGGAAAGATGAGCTCGTCAATATCGAAGTTGAGGATGGGACGACGTTTGGAGACGTGTTTGACATCGTCAAGAGGAAGAAGCGAGCTTTTACGAGGCGCTCGAAGGCTTGACGTGGCGAGTGGCTCGAGGGGCTTTTACCAGAGAAAGACAACCGTCGTCAGCTTCGCCTTGCGATGCAAATTGCTCAGATTCCAGATGACGACGCAATGGACGAGGTGGGCGCTTAGCTGAATTAGCGAGCATTTCAGTAACAGTGTGGGAAGGAGAATGCTATACCTACCTGGCATGGCACGAATGGCGCGTGGAGCAAATGCAATTTTGCACTTGCCGTACATGTAGAAAGAGAGCAGACTCTTTCTCAGAGACCCGTCAAAGAGTACCAGGCCTCGTCCCCAGAAATAAGCTCAGTCTCGAACTCAACACCTTTAGACAACTCTCCCCATGCATTCCTAAGCACCTCCTGAATCATACCCCTCACCATCACCCTCTCCTTCTCAGTCTTCGCTCCAGCATACCAATAGCACCCATTAATCCTACACATAAGATTGACTCGTCTCAACTTCGGCAATTGTTCCGCAAGCCCTGGCGGCATCACCTCAGGACCCATGAACTCAGAGAGGCTCATTTCCTCAGGCGACTCGTGTTGCTTCATTGAAGGGTAGCAAGATTGAAGCAATCGGATCTTTTGGATGCAATTCCTGCGATCCGAGTGCGTGGCGTTGAGGAGCTTGGTGAGTGCCGGGACGGAGTCGAATTGAAAGACATTGGAGCTGTAGAATGCTTCAATGCCCGCGAAGTAGAGGGCTTTGGAGACGAGGAGGATGTCGAGGCTACGATCTTTCTGAGCGCTGCCGCGGTATGGCAGTGCGTTGAGAGTGGCGAGCTCGGTTCTCCAGCGGCGGGACGATCTTGAGTGTAGGATGATGGGGGCATCTCGTGTTAGGATGAAGGTGAGGATGTGTGCTAGGAGTTCTTTTGGTAGCTCGAGGATCTTGGAGCCTTGCTCAATTGTTTCAACGGCTGGTTGTTTTTCTTTCGTTCTGCGGAGCGAATGTCGTCCCTTTCGAGGTTTCTTGGCTTTTGGCATCTTATTCTCGTGTCTTGCCAGATGATAAGTCGATTTTGAGTGATTCGAATACGAGGGAAAGAGTCCAGCTCATTGTTGTAATCTTGTGCTGTGGCATTGCTCGTTCGCGTCAAGCTGTCAGGCAGCAGTGTGGTCCGGGGCTGAAGCCTCGGCACGACATGCCGTGCTGGCGGCGCTCATGTCGATATTCTTGTGCCGTGCGGTATGCCTCTGCATCTTATCTCCCGCATGGCAGCTGCTGCAGGTACACAGTTTGCAAGATATAGCAGCGCGGGGTACATTATCAAGAGATGCATAAGCTCAGGCTCGGCAAGTCCAACAGTTCGTGGCTTCTGTGTCAACTTGGGTGGGCGATTTGTGATCGTCAGGTACAGCAGAGCAGATTAGAAGAAGAGAAGTAATGCACACACCTCGAAATAATCGTTCGGAAGATTATGCCTGGTCATTTTATCAGTGTTACTCCCTCGCGAAAGCGCTTTCGAGCTCATCGAGATGAACAGAGCTTTGTAGGAGTACATCTTCGAGACTGGAGACGAGATGACAACACAAGAGCCCAGCTCCGAGGTGTGAAGTCTCAGCCTTGAAGTCTAAAGCAGATACTCGTCCACAGCACCAGCTTTCTCCCGAAGCCAGAGACGGCCATCTAGGCTCAGCCATATTCCGCGCGCGTCCACGCTCTCAGATCAGTGTCACAGAGACGCTCTGAGATCGACGTGCCTGCTCCTGCCTTTACGGGACACATCGCTGCTGGAAATTGCATTCGTCGCCCTGATCTCATCGACATTGGCCCTGGTCGCTTGTGCCTGACGATATTTGAATGTCCAGAGCACGCTTGTGAACATGAGAGTATCCCAACATGGTACTGCTCTAGACTTTTGGTGCCGCGAGTCTTCCAAAGTCTGCGTTCATCATGTAAGACCTCTCCGAAGCTACCAGTATCTGCTCTAGAGCAGTCGAGGTCTTTTCGTGCATGCTTTTTTGGCCTGACATATGGACATGGTCAGAAATGTTGCATCTAATCAGCGTCGAGCATTGAATGTCTGATCTCAATGCCCAAGGATTCCTGATTCGAAATCGAAAAGGCATCTCTGGTGTCAACTGCCCATGCTCAGGAATATGAGTGCCCGGTGTCTCACTTGATGACGTCCCATCCCGTGGAGGAGCATAACGGACGACTCGTGTAGCGCCGTTACGTTCATCGTGGAAACCTTCGCCGTTGAAGTCGTGACCTCAGGCACGAAGCATTGATCAAAGCAAGAACGGTCAGTGTCTGGTATTGATGAGGTGCACGAGCAGCAGAAGAATCTTTTGAGAACAGGCGTCGTCACTTGTTTTGCGACGAGTACCAAAGCGGTGCAGATGTCCGAAATTGCAATGTAGCGCAGTTGAGTTTGGCGGCGAGCGCGCATGGGCCAGCTTTCGGTTTCTGCCGCGCGCGAGTCAAGATCGAGCCTTCTCCTTCTCCAGGCCTCGCAGCTTCACCACACCAACAACCACAAACACATCACCACAGTACTTGCATTCGGAGGCCTGCAACTGCTCTTACATATCAAAACAACCCACAGTGCCTGAAATACCTTGAAAGGCAAGCACCACGCTCCGGCGGGTGTGATTCAGCCGCCGGTGCGCACCTCGAACACACAAACATACACCACACCGCTCGAGCCATACAACTACACTGAGCGGCACAATTACAACACCGCCAATATGTCGCAAGCTGCAAGTTCGAGCAACGTAGTCGGGGTGCACTACCGCGTCGGCAAGAAGATTGGGTACGTGTCCAGCTCGTGTAGAGCACACGCGTGACCTCGACTTCATGCTAACCACCATCACAGAGAGGGTTCGTTCGGCGTGATCTTCGAAGGCACAAATCTTCTCAACAATACTCAGGTGGCCATCAAATTTGAGCCACGGAAGAGCGATGCTCCTCAGCTGCGGGATGAGTACAGAACATACAAGATCCTGGTCGGATGCCGTGAGTAGCACTCCGGCATGTTTCTGCCATTGAGCACCTCAGCTAACCTCTGTGCAGCTGGCATCCCAAATGTCTACTACTTCGGTCAAGAGGGCCTTCACAATATACTTGTGATCGGTAAGTCATCTCTCACCTTCCCGCCAGAGGCCACCTCATCGTCCCCAAACTGGCAGTCTGTTTGTGCACGTGATCAGAAGCTAAACGGTCCACTTTTCTAGACCTACTTGGGCCATCTCTCGAAGACCTCTTCGACCACTGCGGTCGGCGGTTTAGCATCAAGAGCGTCGTTATGATTGCCAAACAGATGCTGTCGCGTGTTCAAACCATCCACGAGAAGAACCTCATCTACCGCGACATCAAGCCAGATAATTTCCTCATCGGCCGGCCAAACACCAAGGCTCAAAACGTTATTCACGTTGTCGACTTTGGCATGGCGAAGCAATACAGGGACCCGAAGACGAAACAACACATACCATACCGTGAGCGTAAATCACTCTCCGGTACTGCTCGGTACATGAGCATCAACACACATCTCGGTCGCGAGCAGTCACGCCGCGACGATCTCGAGGCCCTTGGCCACGTCTTCATGTACTTCCTGCGAGGAGGTCTGCCATGGCAAGGTCTTAAGGCTGCCACCAACAAGCAGAAATATGAAAAGATTGGGGAGAAAAAGCAGACGACCGCCATTAAGGATCTCTGCGACGGCTTTCCAGAAGAATTCAACAAGTACCTCTCATATGTCCGCAATCTGGGCTTTGAGGACACTCCCGACTACGACTATTTGCGCGACCTGTTCACAAAGGCACTGCAGAACACAGGCGAAGTCGAAGATGGCGAGTACGATTGGATGAAGCTCAACAACGGCAAGGGATGGGACGTGCCAACCCGTCCGTCAGCTGCCGCCGGTCATCGTGAACAAGGCAATCCTTCCAACGCCGACCTTCACCGCAATAACCTCAACAGAGCCTCAAACACCCCACAGATCGATAAGGAGAAGCCGCTCCCAAGCAAGCCAGGTGCAGTGCGCCAGCAGAATGCTCAACGATCTCAGCCAGGTCGAAGGCCACAAAACAGTGCCGACCTCGGCAAACGCGGCAGCGGTATGCAACTGGACACGCCGGACCATCGTAGCACGGCGGCGCAGTTCCAGAACAGTCGCGCAGACCTTACTCGCGGCACCAGTGCTTCGGCCAACCAATTGGCTCAACCACAATCAGCGAGCGCGACACAACAGCGTCCAGCTCCGCAACAACCACCGCCAGAGCAGAAGGAAGGCTTCATGCAAAAGGTCCTCAAGGTACTCTGTTGCGGCTAGTGCGAGCGCAGAGAAACCTCATCATCTTACGAAAATGCATCCATTATTCAGCATTCCCATGGCGACAGCCCAGTGGAGGCTCAACTGCAGAGAGAACAGCAGCAAATGGTCTACGATCAGCATCGCATAGAGGAGAGAGCACCTGTACTACACCATGATCTGGCACCGTATAATGCTATCCCCAAAGATGGTCTGGCGCAGACTCGGCCGCGTCGACCCTCAAATGCTATCACTTGCGAAGCCCAGCTGGTGCGGCGGCCAACAACGCGGGCTCCTCGCGAGCATGCTCTGGCTCCAACACAAGTGCGACGACCACCGCGAACTATCACTCGCGACGGTCAGATCGTGCGGCGGCCTACACCGCGCAATCCTCTACGCAACGGTTTGCCAGGGCCACAACGTCGTCGTCCAACACGCTATCTCACGTACAAAGGCCAGATAGTGCGACGTCTGTCACCGAGCGCTTCTCGACATGACATTTTGGCTTCAGTGGCCGCGGTTCAAATGCTTGGACAAGATCGCTTGGCACCCATTCCACCGGCTCCGCAACATCATGTGGAGGCCTCCCCTGCTATGAGGCTCTCCGATCCGGTGGAAGACCTGGCAATGACGCACTCGCTTACTTCACCAAAGGACGTCGAGACTGCTTCGGACGATGACGCGGCATCAAGACACTCAGAATCATCGCAGGAGTATCTCACATTTGCTAAGGATACTCGCCGGACACGGTCAGCAGATGTCTATCCAGTGACATTACCGCCAGTACGCGAGCGCAAGAACCAGTCATCGCCGATGCTGACCAGCCACACTGCACCAGCTGCAGACCGCCCGCTTGGGCACACACTCCCACGGGCTGCAGGAAAGAAGCCATGCATCTGTCTTGAGCCACATCGCGGGCCATGTCAGACCTGGACATACGTATGAAGCACACACCTTGCTCCTAGACTTTCGACACATCTGCTGCTAGACTTCCGCCATACCTAGATCCTATGAGCTTCCTGCGTACACTGGCGACCTACACTTATAATGTCTTTCTACATCACCTAGCAATTGAGCGTTCTTAGCGATGGCGTTTGGGGAATGGGTGCCGCTCCGCGGCAGGGGGAAGGGTCGAGGGAGGGAAGCGAGTTTGGGAACGTAGGAGAGAGACCTGTGTCGGGGAAGGGAAGTGGGGTGAATTGAAGTCTTTTGTGCGCGATGTCTCCCAGATCACCGTTCCACTTCCATCAGATACTCATGACGACGCCACTGACCTCGCAACAAGCTGTTGCAAAGCAGGATGCAAGACGAGAAGGAGCTGTGCTCGAAAGGTAGGTGAGATCACCTGAAACTAATTAATGCAAGCTCACGCTCCATATACACAGATCTGTTGACGCAACCGACCTCCCAACAAGCTGTTGCGAAGCAAGATGCGAGACGGGAGGGAACTGCACTCGGAAGGCATGTGAGCTCACCTGAATTGGGTCTGCGCAAAGCCCGCTTCCTACGTCCGGATCTATCTAAGCAATTGACCTCGCAACATGCTGTTCTAGAGCAAGGTGCAAATCGAGAAGGAGCTATGCTTGACAAGTAAGTGAGCTCACCTGAACTGGGTCAGCAAGACTAGTGCTTCCGATATCTGGATCTGTCCACCCGACTGGCCTCGGACCAAGCTGTTGTAGAGGAAGGTGCGAGAGCAGAAGGACCTAACCTCGGAAAGTAAGTGAGCTCACCTGCACTGGGTCCAAAGCTAATGCTTCCTAAGCTTAGGTCTGTCTATACAATCGACCTCGCGGCACGCTGTTGCAGAGCAAGGTACGATATTAGAAGGAGCCGAGCTCGGAGAGTAAGTAAGCTCACCTGCGTTGGCCTAGCAAAGCTAATGCTTCCTATGTCCAGGTATGGCTGCGGGACGGAAGAGGGCTTTGGCTATAGGAGGTGGCCCTTTGTTGTGGAAGGCTTGCGCCGCATTAGCCGTGACGGCCGAGGAACAGGGATGGAATAAAATCTTTTGTATGCCCACCATTTGCCAAACTCCCTCTCTACTCTCGTCAAATATTCGTGGCGATGCTACTGGCATGTTATTCAGCTGTTCAGAGCACCGTGCAAGAAGAGAAGGAGGGATTCTGAAATGGTAAGTAGGCACGCCTGAAGTGAGTCTACACACAAGCTAACACGTCCTTATCGTTCAAAGCAGAGTCTTCCTATATGTCTCGTGCACAGAGCTTATCAGACATGCTCTTGAGTTGACTTCTCGTGATGACTTACTTGACTTCCTTCGTATGCCTGCCTCTGCAATTCGTGGGCAATCTCCGCTCCACGGAGATACTGAATCATCTTATAAAGAAGCATCGATTACACAACAAGCAAACCGCGATGGTCAAGTCGAAGTAGACACCACATCATCTTATGAAGAAGCATCAATTGCACAAGAAGCAGATCGTGACAGTCAAGTCGCAGCGGACAACACGCAGTGTTCTACCAAGAGCACCGGCAGGTGCCTCTCAGCCGCCGGAGCGCTTGAACCCAAGCCCCGAAACAGCGCAGATTGAGTCTCAGTAAAGCAAACGCTTCCTACATTCAGATCTGACTGGGGATTGACGTCGAACCGGAAGCTGTTTCAATTTGTCAAAGGAGAGGAGCTTCCTCGAAATGCTGTCGTGTGGATCCTCATGAGCCCGAGCCTATCGCGACTCGTTTGAGCGCTTCGATCCGCGACATGTAATCGCCTTCGCATTCAACATCAGAGCTGGAATCCTTCGAGGTTCGCTTGTGAGAGGAGTTACCCGAGCGTGCTTTTGAGTGAAACCTCGTGGTCGCTTGCTTCGCAAACCCGATTGAAATGTCCTTCCACGAGATGTATGTTTGCTAAGCAACTGGCATCGGAACTGTGCGTCTTCCAGCAACGGGACCTGGTGGACATGTTCTTGAGTGAACTTCTGAGATGACTTACCTAGTAAGCTCATCTGCATACCTGCCTCTGCGACCTTCGCGCAAGCTAAGCGGCCATCATCGGAGTTAGGGAGCCTTAGCTGCGTCTTCCGAACGGAGCTCGCCAAAATCGCTTTTAAGTGAACTCCGAGGACGGATTGCCTTCGATGCCCTTTCGGACGCCTGCCTTCGCTGCCTGCGTACGTTCTGGGCACCTCACGTTGCAATTGGAGGCCCTTGAGTACCAGTCATGGATGGAGCGAGCTAGAGATGTGCTTGAGTGGACTTCTGAGATCGCTGGGTTTCGCCTCTCAGTCGGATGCCTGGCTCCGCTGCCTGTACACATTCTGAGCACATCACGATGGAACTGGAGGCTTTTGGGTCCACACTACGAATGGAGCGAGCTGTAGATGTGCTTGAGTGGAGTCTCGAGATTGCATGCCTTAGCTTCTCGTTCGGAGCTACGAAACGCCTAACTCCGCCACCATGAACAGTCTGAGCACTTCACGTTGGAACTGAAGGTTTTTCGGAATCCATCATGAATGGAGCGAGCCGGAGGTGCTTGAGTAGACTCCTGAGATGGCTTGCCTTCGCACACTTGTCTCTGCGACATGAACAACACCCTTCCAAATTTGGGATCTGGTCGCGCGACGAATGTCGGGCTTGGGATCATTAGCATTTGTCTTGTGGAAAGAGCTCGCTTGCTTGCCTCCACGGCAAGTACATCGTCCTTCCTGTATTTGAACCTGTCTAAGCCACTGGCGGCGGGATTAGGAGTCTCTCGTTGTATTTCACAGGGTGAATTCGCTTGCCTACCTCTGCGGCATGTGCAAATCCATTCGAGTTTGCGGATTTGTCAACGCCCCTCACGTCGGAACTAGGGCTGTCTCATCGTGTCTCATGGAGCTCGCGTGCCTATCAAGCCACGTTCGCCTGCCTCACGTTATCTTCACAGATGCTGCGGCGTTCCTGCTCGATAAGTGCTCCTTCTCGATGTCAAGATCGTCATCTTCTGGCGACAGACAATCACGCAGAAGGTGAAGTCGCGCAGCCGTTCACGTCTTATCATCGCTCTGCTACTCACTTCACCTTGTAGCGCACAGGCGATATATCATGCTTTACCAACAGCAACGACAAGGGAATGGTCTCTCAATAGCATCATCCACTTCGAACTGCCTGCGCCATCACATTCAGCAAGCACCAAGCACCGAAGGATGCCTCTCAGCCGCCGGATCCCACGACTCAAGCCTCGAAACATAGCACGCCACAGCTTGCCACCTGCAGAGATTGAAACGAAACACTCCGAACGGCTAGCTGACATTTCCAAGAGATCTAAGCTTTCCAGCAGTCATTACTGCTTTCTTGAAGCCATGGAAGGCCTCGCTCGAAGGAAGGAAGAAATCTGGTGGAAATCTAGTGGCAACCTGGTGGCTTTCTGAGCGTTCCAGCACCTTAACAGCGAGATCGTTGATTAAAAAAAAAAGGAAATTTGTGCTCCAGCGCTATAGCGGTACTACTGCTACTTGACATTCTGAAAGCACGTCAGAATGTATCGTTCTCTGAGTAGGTTGGAAACGTTAAAGGTGTGGGTGTGCATTTCCACATCTTACTGACATCTCTGTTTGCAGAGAGTTCTGCGTACCAATCTTAGGGCACCACCCTGCGACTATCTTTCTGAATACTCGTCATCTTGCAATGCAACACCGTGCGAACCGCCAAACAGACGCCCAGGGTACAACAATGATGGATCGAACATCGCAGTCACTGAACAAAGAGGATCCGAACCTCTCAATCAAATCCCAAGACCATGAATGAAACTCCTTGGCGCCTGCTTTTCAGCTCTCTCTGATTCCCTCAGCGATCCGAGGCTCTGCCTAGACTGGAGTAGTGGCCTCGTCGGAGTTGAAGACCTCCCTCAACGTCTCAGCATCGCTCTGCTCAAGTCCAAGACTTCCAGACTTTTTCGATCCGGCACGCTTCTGCAAAACGGCAAGAAAGGCTTCAGCGCGCTGCTGAATGAGCTTCACGGAGACCGTTTGAGGATTGCTCAGGTATTTATGCAACGGCTTCACCTCGACAGAGGCCAACGTGATGGTGACGGAGACCCCGATGTCTCCGCTGAACTGGAATCGGTTGACCAGTTTGAGAAAGTACTCGTTGCCACCCACGAGTGGTCTGAGGTGGGAGCGCAAGGCGAGATGGGTTGGAGGGTTCGCATAGAAGACTGGAAGACTCTCTTTGCGCAGTAGCTGCGAAACTTGAGCAATCGGTGGCGGTGGCATTTCATGCTCCTTCCGCAGCCCGTACCAGTCAAACAGTCTCTCGTAGATGAGGACTCGAAGTTCGGCTGGATCATAAAGGTTAGTACATCAACATCCAAAAATTCTTGCACAGCTGCCGACTTACCAGGAAAATCAAGAAACTTCTCAAACGACCAGTTTTCATCATCAGACTCTAGATTCGTCCTCAAACGTAGTGTCCGGTTGTCGTATTTCTCAACACCGCGCGGCGCACGCCACTTCAGGCCTCGAAGTCTGCAGAAACGACGCAGCTCCTTTTCGCTGCATGTCTCGTAGATGAGCAGGTTGCGGTTGTAGCGGCCGCGTCTGCGCTTGACGTCTTCGATGGTATGTGTTCTATGCCAGACAGCATCTAGGTACTTCCGAGCGTCATGGGCTTCGGGCTGTTCAGTCGAGATCTTCCAGTAGTCACGAGTGGCGACGCTTGTGCTGACCGGACGATACGGGCCATACAGCGAAGCCTGCATCTCCGGCTCCGGGACGTAGTGCACCATGATGATGTGCGACCGGCAGGCTCGAGGGTTGCTCTTTTGGATCTGGTTGGGCTGCTAAAGATTCTGAAAGAGGAACGGCCTTCGCTGCTGTGGCAATGTCGAGTCGGCAACTAGGCAGTAGTTTGGGCGGTGACTGATGTCATGAGGTGTTGCGACGCAAAGGTATTGGAGAGCGAGGTAGGCAATGTTGATGTTGAGACTGAAGCGAGGATAAGTCGCTGCTTTATACTTGACGGGAAGACTTGAGACGGGAGCACGGACCTTCTTACAGCTTTGCTTTCACTTCACTCGAGTCTCGGCTTTCTCCGGATCTTGTGGCCCAGCTCAAGAAATTTGAAAGTAAATCCGACTTGGACCGGAAGTGTTGGATCTTAGCAGTAAGTGTTGTGCTAGAGTATAACGATATTTTGCCTGAGGCTTGATGACTAGCTCGCAACTAGGTCTTGAGCGACGCTGAAAAGATGTCACATCTTCGAGGCTACTGAGACAGCCAACCATTTCATGGCAGCATTAAAAGTATTGATCTTCTACACAGACAGATTTTGTTATCAAAGACTGTGCCTAAGCAACCATGTTGTTCATTCTGCTAATCTATCGCTTGCTGCGTTTGCTACCAGCTTGTTCAACTGCTCGCCCGATGACTCCGAGAAACTTCTCCGGCTGTATAAAGACATCATCAAAATGCCAGTCTCCACTCCGACCATCGTATTCCTGCACCTCCCCATGCTCCATGAAATAAGCATGTCCAAGGAACTCAGCCATGTTCTTGAAGCCCTTGTGCTTCAGCCCAGGTGGCTGAATCTCAACGATGGTCGAGTTGTCCTTCATAAACAACCCGTGTGTCAGACCAGCACCGTGCACACCTACCAGGATATCAGATTTTGCCATGGCTTGAAGCTGCTCATTGACAGATAGTGCCGCAAAGTCGACAACCTTCACCTTCAACGTGGGAAATTTCGACAGCAGAGCCGCGATCAAGGAGTCTTGATCATGCAATCTTCGACTCCCGCGCCTATCAACGAAGAGCAGAGTAAGCCGCTGACTTGTTTTCCTGTAAAACACGCCGTAGAAGTCCAGCATGCGGTATCTGAAGGCTTTCAACAATTCCGAGTTGTTGCACTCTAGATCCACCCAATCGCCTTGCCAGAATGGATTACTGCCTCCTGGAAGCGGTATAAGCACATTTCCACCTTTTGACAAAGATTCCGCCTCAAGCTGGCTAGAGAATCGCATGGTTGGAAGACCGCCAAACAAGGACCAGAGTTCGTAGAATGGTCCTTCTGCGAATGAATCCAAGATCACAGCTTGTGTAGTTGCGACATCGTGGTCGGTATACATAGCCTCACCGGATATTGGATGTCTTGTTGTACGGAGGATGTCCAAGGACAGCCATACTGACATGACTTGCATCAATGTGTGCCATAAGTTTCCGACTGTGTCTTCTCGTTTTATCAGCAATATTGTTCGTCCATCAAAGCCAGGTTGACTGTTTTGCTTGTATGATCGAGATTGATGAATTGCTCGAAGATCGCACGTGGTCCGGTGTTGTACCAGTAATTCGGAAACGATGATAATTCTGCAGCACCTCGGGCATAATCTTCGATGGTCCAGGTGCGGAGAGGACAGTCGAGGCCTATAGTTCGTGCGAAGGGGTCGATTCCTGCTGGTTGGCCGAAGCAGAAAGAGTCTATGCGTTCGGGATGCGATTCATGAGTGAAGCATGTAAGAGTCGTTTGCGTAGTGCTAGGGCAGTGATTTGTTGATGACTCGCTGAATTTGCGTAAATACTGCGTGCCGAACCTTTCTGCGCATGACCCTAGCTCCTCGAGGGCGGGCGATGATGAGTGATATGGGACGGGCAAAGGTAGCTCGTCGCTTTCGTGTGCCTGATAGATATGGTAAAGTCTGGTTGAGGCCGGGGCTAGCAGAAAGTAGAGCAAGAGCAGCGTCAGCCACAATGCCAATAGCAGCAACCAGGTTCGCATTGGTCGCGCTGAGAGTAGGGACGCCATGTAGCATTTGTAGGAGTGGCCGTGGAGCGTTTATGCATTCGTGGTGATCAGTCTCGCGACCTGCGTCGTTTGCCAACATCACATGAGCTTCTGTAGGACACTTCACTTACATGCATGCGGCTTCGGCCCGCACTAGTCACATTCGCACATCTTGCCGGTTCATCACCGCTTTCAACTCCAACACCATGTAGTTCAGAATGGTAGAAGAGAACTTCCCCTCAGCGCTGATCCTGGAGGACGACGCCGACTGGGACATCCGAATCAAGGCGCAAATGCGTGATTTCGCTAAAGCATCAGGACTCCTCGTCCAGCCATTACCGAACACAACCGAAGAATTCCTAGATCCATCGTGGCCAAAACCGAACGCAGCGCACCAGGATCCTGTGAGTTTCGACATAGAGGCGGATACCGCAGGCGAGCCGACCACCTCTCCGTACGGCGACCTCGATCGTTGGGGAATGCTCTGAGTAGGACACTGCGGCTGTCGCTTTCCCTGGGCTGCCGATGTGAACGTTCCACTTGCTCGAGCAGTCGTATCCAAAGACAGAACAGTACCAGCACGACGCCACATCAACATCGAGTCCGGAGCTGCACAGCTTCTCGACCAGTATCCCGACTACACGCCCATTGCAGCAAGATCTCGCGTCAACACTTGTACTTTGGGTTATGGTCTGTCGCAGGTTGGTGCTCGGCGGCTGTTGTACGATATCGGAGTGCACAAGTTGTCTGGTCCGATAGATATGATGTATCGGCATATTTGCGATGGGGTCGAAGGGAGAGACTGATGATATGCTTGTCTCCGCAGCCTGCTCTTTTCAATCATCACCGACCAGCTTGGCCGAGATCGACGTGAAGCGGTATTGGAGAGTCGGATGACGGATCGTGGAACGAGGTACCTGCTGCAGTCAATATCCGATGGGCGACAAGGGTGAACTTGCAGAAGTTGGCGAGTGGTCAGAAAGACTATCTTGACCCATACTCCGTTGGAGAGTGAAATGATAGGGCACCTCGTTCCCGTAGTGGAAAGGTATCCGAGCATGCGCTCAGATTGATCTGAGCTGCCATCGCCGAGTCAGCGTCTGCTGGTGATGAAGGGCCATGGAATTGAGCTATCCTGCACAGATTGGCCTGTCATTCTTGGTATAAAAGCCAGTGAACGGCTCGGGCGATCACGTTCGTGCTGTACATCTGTAATGCTCCAGTCAAGTGAAAAGTGGTGGAATGCCTCGTCCCTTGGTTGAAGAAAGTGGTGCCGTTATCGCAAGATCAGCTGAATCCACTCCGGCCCAGCAGCGACAAAAGCGCTTTTGTACACCTCGCCCAATCCAACCCTGCTCGCTATGCCATGCTCATCGCGAGCGATCATCATGACATTGTAAAATGGCGTACGATCTTGATCAAGCTGAGAATCGCAAGTCTCGGACTCGGCAGCCTCACTAATCACCACAAACTCGTACGTTCCAGCATTCGAAGAATGCAGACTCTCCTCATCATGGAGCACAACCCGACCAGCTCAGCCATTGCGGTCATGCTCGGGCGGAAAGTTCTTCGACGTTTGACCTGCACGGACAAGACCGTATGTATGTCGCAGTGGAAAAGATTCACATTCGTCTTTGGCGATGGCGAAGTGAGCAGAGTATGTCCAGGCCGCGAGGAAGCTACCACCTAAGGAATTATTGACGCCAGACACGTCGGGCTTGATCGCTTCTCGCGAGAAGAGCGAGTCGGAACTCCAAGGTCGTTTTGCGGAGCTTTGTGTTGCTTTCCGCAATTGTGCTGTCTCTGGAAGGCCGAGGGCATTGCCGTTAACAGCGCCTAGACCATGCAATCTACCAAACCCCGTATACCATCTCAGAAGTGGCTTGACGCCCCGGGTACTCAAGGCATTGTACGAGACTGCACCGCACCATGCGGCCCAAGACCAGCTAGGAGGCTGGTCCTGTGGCCTGTCAGAATATTCGCGATGCTGGAGAGTTCCCTGGGGCTGCCAAAGAAGGACAGCATCGAGATAAGTCTCTGGCAGACCGAATAGCATTGGACTTTGTAGTGCTTGCCTGACTACATTCAGAACACCTGTCGCGGCTCGGAGATAGTCTGAGGCGAAGCGCAATTGCCTTTTGGTGTATTCCGAGATTGCCTGGGTATATGCTCCAAGCTCAGTGGACGTCAGCGCTCCATCATCTGCAGTGCTCGGGCCCCATTCATGACCAAGAAAGTGCCACAAATCATCGGGCGAAATTGGTTGCTCGGGACTTCTGTCTGCTCTTTTCACCTTGGCGTCTTCGGCGATAACATCTTCACACCAGTAGGCAGCTTTGCATTGCCAAAAGGCATGGCCGTTCAGAAAGGTCAGGACTCGTCTCGCTAGTGATCTTTCTTGGAAGGTCCATGCTCTGGTATACCATGTCGAGCGCCGAAATGAGGTCCATGGAGGTTCAATGCACGCGAGCTGAAGTTCGGGGGTGAGATGAGCGACCAATTGTCGTTGCGTGTCCGGTATTTGTTGAAGACCAAGCAGCCCTGTGTTAGCGTGGTCTCCATCCGCTGCCAGCAGCACTAAGGCCGCGTCTCCATAGATCATGTCCATTCTTGAGAGCTGTTCCAAGAGGTCAATTTCGTCATCCTGCTTTATGCACAAAGCATCGATCCAGAGGTAGCGTAGCCCTAGCTCATGGGTCACATAGATGGCGTCTTTGAGAGTTTGTGGTATTTGATCTTTCATGGATGTTAGTGAATCTCTCTGATGTAGGCCCGTTTCATTAGCTGTGGTCAGCATCAAAGTCGACACCGTGCCCCAAACATAGCTCAGCGCAGCGAAGTCATTGCTGCTTGAGCCTGGTACAAGACACATCGCTTCTGTATCAATGAGCCGAATAGCAAAACCTGCTTCTGTACGCCGTGCACAGGCTGGATGTCGATCTTGGCAAAGCTGAAGCCATGAGCGCGGCAATGCCAGATCGATGGTGTCAGAAAGGCGTCTCCCAGTTAACGCAGTATTTCCGCAATCGTTTTGAAGCAGTCTCAACTCGATGTCTTCGCCCATGCGAAATTGATCGCGGATGCTCTGCCTCCCTAGCCACACCACATTTATGTCTTCGGCACCATCGATAGCCCAATGTCTGCCGCCACCGCACGGCATCCCAGTCCAAGGGCGGAGGAAGGCCAACAAGTCATCATCATGCAGCTCATCTGGCTGTCCACAGCGTTCGACGGCGGCACAAATGAAACCACAGATTGTGCAAGTCTTCCGGGTGCTAGCAATGGTGATGAGTGGGCCAAGCACAATTTTGTGGCCTCCATACCTGTTGTCGGCCGCGTCGCGGCGTCTCTTTTGCAAGGGACTGAAATCCACCCTCGAGCATGAAGAGCAGAATTGAGACTCCATCCGAGCTGAAGATGGATTGAAATTGTGGACAGCACCTTACTCGAGTGCTGGATAGGCAAACCCCGCGCCAAGCCTCGCGAACAAGAACAGCTCTTGCTTGACAGGAATCACAATGCCAATGAGGCTTGATTGGAACATTTCGCATTCATCAATATGAGTTCAAGGTCTACCTGAAGACGATCCCTTCGCTTGAACAGATGTTTCCCTGCTTGATCTCGCTTTCAATCCTCAACGCCGACGCTCTGTATGCACTTCACCACTTTTCATGCCACCATCTATCCCGTACCGCTAACAGCAAGTTTCATCAAATGGTCCATGAATGTCTGCAAAGAGACATCGTCGGTGAAGATAGTCTGCGCGCTTTGGCTGACACCGCCGTAGCTTGAAGTGGTATGTGTCGTTGATGGGTTAAGCTTGGCAAGCAGGAAACGAGCTTGTGAGCCGCCAGCATCGCAAACGATGAATCGTGGGAGTGGGAAGCGGTCTTGAATGAGTTCCTGAAATAAAGTCAGTAACAGTACTAATGACCAGTGATGAAAGTTCTTACCTTTGCATCCTGCTTGGGCGCGTCAAGGAGCTCAGCGAAATTCTCATAGCCCTCCATTTCCTGGTATCCAGCCTTTCGCCACTCTGCCATAGTCTCGCCATGGAAGATCAGAATGTGGAAGAAAGTGTCGAGGAGCAGTATCGTTTGCGGCTGGATCGAGGTAGAATCGAGCAGCACCGGTACAGCTCCGTCTTGGTCAAAGGTGTACGAGTCAAGCGTAGGCTGAATCATGATGAGCGAGTTCGACACATCTTCGTGGTTCAGGACATGTCGGTAGAAAGCGGTCTCATCAGGCGAGTTGTTGAAGACCTGCAAGAATTGTGATCTTCGAAGATGGAACATGAATTGCGGATACAGTGTGAAGTTCTTCTCGAGGCGGAATGAAGATGGGTCGTCTTTCCGGTACTCTGCAAAGCGCGAGCATAATCGGATGAGCATTCGATCGACCCATCGGAGAACGTCTGGGCCATCGTCGACTTCTGCCTTGAAGACAGCGATGCGACTCATCAGGACTGCGGCAGCTTCCTGGTCGAATGATTGTGCAATCGCTGGGTCGCCACTTGGTCCACTCATGTTTCGGCCAACAGTCGTTACACGCAGGTGGTATTGACCTCCACTGTGCTGGTAGTATGTGAGGAACTGGATGAGGCCCTTCTGTGGGCCTTGCTGCATCGGTGCTGCCGGTCCACCCTGACCAGCGATCTCGAAGTAGATACCATACGAAGCAGATGGGTCAATGCCACACATTTTCCACGAGCAAGTGTTTCCAATACCGCATTCGGTCTCGCCAACGGAGGTCGACTTCTTATTGAGCGATACTGCATGACCAATAAGACCAGTAACCTTAAGCTCTTTGGTGGTGAGGACCTCGAGCGACGCGTTAAAGCCCATGAGGAGATTTCCATTTGCATCTGAATCGAAGATCTTCGAGAAAGACTGCTTGTACATGGAGGCATTAAAGGAATCTGTCAAGATCATGTGGCCACCAGTACTATTGGAAAGACCTTTCATCTCAAGAAGACCGACCTGGTCCAAACATCCGGCGAATATGTCGATGACATGTCCGTTATGCGCAGTACGCTTGGCGAGAGTGTCGTAAAACTTCAGTGCCTTCTTGTAATATTTGATGTTGTCTCGATCGATATCGTGGTGCGATCTAATCTGCTCCTTGAGCTCGGGACCAACAACCATACCAGGACCCTCGGTCGCAGGTCCGGCAGTGAATAGCATCACACGAGCACCAGAGTTCTGGAAGCTGGTCTCGAGAAGGCCAACTGCGACTGACAAAGCAACACCAGTGCATCGGATTGCTCGCTTGTCGTTCGCAACTGGCCAAGGATCTTTAGTCAAGCTCTCAAGGACGTTGGTGAGCTGGAACTCGCACTGCTGGACTGGCAGCAGGAATCGTGCTTGAGCACCGCCAACTGGTGGCACAGCTGGTCGACCTGGCTGTGGCTGTGGCTGCATCCCTGGTCGTGCACCAGCTCCGCCTAGGCCAAGCATCTCCTGGACCTGCTTTGCGCCGTACTCCTTGTTGCCTCGGAAGACGTAGGACTTGGCGCATTCTGTGTATCCAAGCTCGTGGACTTGCGCCATAGTGCCATATGTGATCAGACCGACAAGCGCATGTGGAGGCAGGAAGGAGAGGGCGTTGATGATGCTATCTCTGAGTGCCTTCAACGAGTCCTCCTCTTGGCACGTGTCCACAACGAACAGGAAAATTGGTGGAGTTGGCGCAGGTCTTGCCAATCGATATTCGATCGTTGTGCTGCCAGGGTGGAGCTCTGGCGGAATCTGGTTCTCGGAGATGTCTTTGTAGTGTGGTGGGAGGTTGTTTCGCTGCAAACAGAATGGGCAGATCCATATCCGCGCTCGCATATCGACTTGACAGAAAGGATTCAGGACTGCTCGACATGGCGGTTTGCATGTGACAGGCTCATATTGAAGCAGTGGAGCCCCGTCCGTCTTCTCCTTCAGCGGTGTGTAGAGTGCGCCGATGGGAACAACCAGCCTGCTGGCTTCCATGCGCGATGAGGGAAAAGTGTTCCACGACAGGCGGATTCCATCGCGGTCTTCGATATCGGACCATTGGTCCTTGAGGGCTTCGTAGTCCATACTGGGCGATCGCGTGTGAGATACGGAGGTGGGAGGTGGTGGTGGTCGCGGGAATTATCGTTTGCTCATGCAAGGGCAATTATTTCAGTTGTGGGAATCAGGTCAAGTACTGACAGCCTCCAGGCACAGCGCAATATGACAGCTCAGTAGCAGAGTGTGAATTGTTGTCCTTTCAACGGCATCCGACCCAAAGATTCCAGGTGTCTGTAGCTGCCCTGAATGCCACAGGCCACGTCCCCACTAAAATCATCAAAGGGCCCGAGCTCAAGCTTGGCACGCCCGCTTGCTGAAAACCTCATCTCCAGCGCGCTCTCCCCTTCCTTTTCTTCTTCATCTACATTATGGTGCCAGCTTCAAACACATTACTTACTGATCGGCAGCTGGCTCAATCGCATTGGCTTGACTGTTTTCGCGCTGCGCATAGATTGATTTGGTCCGTTGCTGGGCGCCGGTCTTTGATTCCCTCGTTATGGGGGCAAGGAGAAGATCGGAATCAGTTTGGGCCACATCCATCGTCTCCTATCTCGTGCTTCCATCATGCGGCTCACTTTCCATACCTTCATCACACGGTACTGTAACGTGGCAGACGCTGCCTGTCGTCCAGCTTAAGATGCCACGAAGCTTTCGCCTTTTGCGAATCTTCCAAAGAAAGCATCACCACCATGTCAGCAACGTGGTGTCATCAGCATATCTGCACACAGCAGATATCTGGAGGCGCCATCTTCTATCTGTTCACAGCGAACGGCACAAGCTGGAATCACCACGAGATGCTTCACCGAGCATTTCAAAAGCCACCGCTATCAACCACAAACATGCCCCGAGTCGGCTCACCGTGTCCTTCAAACCACCTTACCTCCACACCTCACCTCACATGTCAACTTCACTTTCGACTGATGACAAGCAAACATCGCCAGTAGCCTATAAAGAGTTTTCTGATCTTCCATCGTGGACTTACGAAGCACCTTCTACTACTGCCTCATCACACCTCGGTACCATCAGTATATCTGCGAACGCAGGTATCTGGAGGTACACATATCATGCAACTACGAGTACGAGACAACTGCCACTTAGTATGCGGTCATTTCCAAACGTTGTGCCTTGGGCTCGAACACGTGGGTCTTGGTCCACCACCAGGAGTACTTGATACAGCGGTCATTGTCAGCTACGGCTCACTTGGTCAAGGAGGCAAGAGCCATCCAGGCTAGGGCTGAGATATAAAAGTCAACTCGTTTCGACAATCCTTCCACCCTTCATCCATCAACAAGAGCTCGGCGGCCTGGTGGGCCGTGCGACGTACCATCAGTATACTTGCACCAAGCAAGTATCTGGAGATGCAAATGAGAACTCAATAGCAGAGAGGTCTATCAGCCACGTATTCCGAGATGCTCGGTGCTGGACAGCTGGCCGTCTGTTGGCAGTGATTCCAGATCTTCTGAGTCACTTGTGGATCAACTTTAGTTCAGTCTGCGAAGGAGGCAGGTGCTAGTCAGACGACTTGCGGCACGTGCGTGGCTCACAGCAGTATTTAGATCCTCCTTTCTGGCCACAATGCTTCACGACAACAACACCAACGCCACCGCCGTCGCCAGAGCGCGTGTACCATCAGCTCATCTGCTACCACACGCAGAGATCTGGAGGTTCACAAATGCCCGACCTAATGGGCAATGATGGACAAAAGTGCTTCAAAACATATGGTTTCTTCTTGGCGTTTTCTATATCTATCGCCTCATCTGACATCACAACTCCCACTCGACCCCTCATTCTTAACCATCTTAACCATCGCCTGTATCAAAGAAATCCCCATAACCAAAGTCCCAAATCCCAAACAAAGATACGCGCTCCAATGCTCCCAAGTCCTAGCCTTCTTACTCAACTTCAAAAAGCACAACGGAGGCAAAATATACGCTAACGCACAAGCACTCGTAGCACCAACCAATTCAAACACGACTCCCAGATCACACGTGATCAATGCCATGCCCATAGCTGAAAGCACTAAACTGGTCGTGAAGATCAAATGTCGATTCGGATTGAAAGCTTCGCCAGGGAAGTAATATAACGTCATGACTTCTCTGCAGACGAAACATTCGAGTGGCAAGGTCGTGAGCATGTTGAGTCCGAAACAGAGACGAGCGAGATTGACCATGAAGTTTCCGTTTGGGAAGTTGTTGAGGACGTTCCCTTGGGTTTTGCTTCCGAAGGTAAGGTAGCCTGCTAGAGCGAGGATGAGGCAGGCGAGCATGGAGATGCCGGTGGACCAGTGCGTGACTGTGGCGAAACGGTCCATTGTGGGTGTTCGGAGGGAGCCGTAGATGAGGAGGGAGTTGTGGTGGCAGACGAAGGCGAAGGAGATTACGCCGATGGCTTGGAAGACGCCGGAGTTTATGAGGAGGGAGCCTTTGATTGGGCCTTTGAGATCCGAAGGTGCGAGTGGGCCTTGGATGACGATTGTGAGGATGATGATGAGCATAGAGATTAGGGCCAGGGTGCTGGCTTTGGCGAGCATGGCGATGTCGCGGTAGAGTGATAGTGGGTATGATATGCCAAGCGTGAAGAGTACGATGATGGCCCTTCGGTCTGTGAGGAGTCCAACGACTGGTATCGTGTGAAGTGTTGGAAATATTGATGCAAGAACTCGTGGAATCGTGTCTCCGATGATGATGCAGAATGCGATCATGCCTCCGAATGCAAACGCCCATTGTGCAACAGATATGGCAACTAGGCCAGACTTTCCAAAGCAGTGTTCCATCGTCTCTTGAAATGAGTTCGTGCCACTCAGCTTCGAGTTCTTGACAATCAACCTGATCGTCCAGTCCACGGTGATAGTGAGAACGATCAAAAGCGTTATGCCGGTCAAGAGTCCAGCTTGCTTGAATGCATATGGCTGTCCGATGATTCCAGCTCCAATTATACTATTCGCCATGTTCATGAACGCGCTCTTGAGCCCACTCTTGGGTCTTTCCGCTAGCAACTCCTCTTCATACTCGATGTCGTTGGCGACTGCTACACTTGGAGCTTCGATGCCAGTCAACAATGGCGCTCGCAGTTGACCACCTGGCGACACATCGCCATTCATGTAATCTTCATCGTCTATCCAAGTATGAGGATGCGCATGCCCGTTGGCTTCGCGAATGGTCTCTGGCTCGGCGACATCGAATCGCACTCGATGCGGCGTTCGTGGTTGGCCATGTGGTCGATTCTGTGCGAAGCTCGATTGTCTCCGCGGCGGACCTGGAGGTGGTCCTTTCACGGGTGATGTAGGCTTGTCGAAAACCACAATGTCATCATCTTCATCTCCAATACTGTCTCGGGTCTGGTTGGTGACATCTTGCAGTAGTCCGGCTGCTTCTTCCTCGCTACCGTCTTTGCGTGCAGCTTCGCGGGTGTGAGAGTTCTCTCTGGCCATAGCATAACATCGTGTCTGCTAATCGGTCATTCAGCGCAGCATGTTGAGCGAGTGTGTGGATTGGCAGAGCAGCTGATGAAGGAGAAAGTGGCTCCGCGATTAGAAGTTCACTATGGCGTACGTAAGCTCGCGTAGCGTCAACTCTATTGATGCCGTGCTAAAGAGGCTGAATGCGGACTTCAATCGGGAAAGAGGTATCTTTGTCCGCTACATCTCAATCACGATATTTTCGACTATGCAACATCTTTGTGACCACGTTCTCTGCAGGCAAATACCTTGATGTCTCTCACTCGGCGTGTAAGTGGATCTCAGGTAGTCCCGGACGCCGAACAGTAGGTGGCCAATGCTGAACTCTCCTTTTCTAACCTTCACGTGAAACAACCATCAACTCATTAACCACGACTTCGCTTTCATCATAGGAACAGACGCAGGACGCTTCACAACAGCGTAGTATTATGTCTGAAGCATACCGACAGTCCCTTCTACCAGGATCATGAACAAGCTTGCTCTGCCAAGCCTGAGACTTTGGCAGCTAAAATACTGGGCTTTCCTCACTGGCGTTGCTTCCACAGGCACGAAAGCTGATCTGGAAGCGGCGCTGCGCCGTACTTCGAACTCTAACATACCCGTAAATCATGGCTTCAACGCTCGCAAAATTGTCAGTGTAGACATGGGAATTCGGAACCTGGCGTTTTGCGTGATTCAGAGACCCGCAGGCGAAGCAGGAAAGGAGCCATTAGCAGTCAAGACATGGAAACGCATGGATTTGCTGAGTGCTCCTGCTAGAAACGGCTCGGATTCTCTGGAGAAAGAGGCTTCCGATATCACTACAGCGAACATTGGACAGAAAACCGCTGCAATGTTGGACAAGACTGCGTTTCTTCCTTCATCGATGTCACGAACAGCATATAGCATCACCCGAGAGTTGCTGACTCACGAGCCAGATGACGTTCTTATCGAACGGCAGCGCTTCCGGTCAGGTGGCGCAGCTACGATTCTGGAATGGACGATCAGAGTTAATATGCTAGAGAGCATGATATGGGCTTGTCTTGAAACCCTGCGATCGATCAGCGGTACGATGCTCTTCCCAGAGGTTCATTCTATCGATCCAAAACGTGTCGCAGCCTTTTGGATTGCAGGCAGGAACGTTCCATTGCAGCCACCTTTGAACATGTTTCAAAACGGTGGCACTGCCGAGCTCCTGAAGCTCGCTGGAACTGGTCGCGAAAAGATTGAGAAAGGCGACAAAGTCGAAATAGTGCGCTCCTGGATTCGTGGGGAATCAGACGTGCAATTGACTTTTGAGAATGATGCTGCTAAGATCGCCGAGGCGTTCACGATACCAAAGCGCAACGCCAAAGTTGCACAGCAGCTGGCTGGAGGAAAGCTAGACGATCTTGCGGATTGTCTGTTGCAAGCTGTGGCACATTTGAGATGGCAAGAGAATCGCACACGAATCCATGAAATGCTTGACTCTGGGAGATGAAGCAGTGATCCAAGACATTTTCGCGCTACCTAGAACGACCCTATGGTGATCTCTTCTAGACACGGCCGGCAGCAATGCGACTGCTGCGGCGAGGCTCTCTAGTCGGAGTGCTAGGTGGGCTAGTGCTGAAGCTCCGGCTCCGGCGAGTAGCCATTTCATTGCTAGGGACGCGTCTCACATGCCCTGCTCTAGGCGTTGGCGGTGGAGTTTGACGAAAGCTGAAAGCACTTTGCGGTGTGCGTGGTGGCCCGTCGTACCCAAAAAGATTTGGAATGTTGTCGCGGACCACTTCGACCCGTGGCGGTGTTCTTTGGATACTGGACCTCCTGACGTTGGGTTGGTCACGTTCCCAGGAAGCAGCCCTTCTCACTGGTCTGGATATGGCAGTATCGCGAGGACGAGCGGCGATGTTCCTGAAAATCCCAGTGGACTGGTCTGACCTGTGAATGGCATTGCTGCGTCTCAGACCATTGGATTGATTGCCGAAGAGATTGACTGTATTCTGCCGAGAACGCTCCGCTGCTCTGGTGTCGCCGAGAAGTCCGCCGTCGCTGAAAAGAGTACCTGGAGCTGGACGTGTCTGTGGAGTAGGCTCTCCCAGGAACTCGTCGGTGTCGTAGTCTGGATGCTCTACTCGCTCAAACTCTGGGCTTGGAATTCTTGGAGGTCCTGCTATTCTCTGAGGGCGACGGATTGCAAGAGCATTGCGGCGTCTGATGCCGTGAAGCGCAGCATAGGATGGTGGTGCCCCGCGAGGAGGACTGTATGTAGGCGGCGGTCGCTCTGGTGAACGACGCTGGTTCCTTCCCGGTTGTTCTGTTTGCTGGAGAATACCAAGACCGTATGAAGGGAGTGGCCGCTCTGGCGAACGACGCTGATTACTTCTTGACAGTCCCGACTGCTGGGGAACATTGTTGGTGTTGAGTCTTCCCCTGGACATCGGAACGGGTCCATTACTGGCAGCTTTCTCCGCTATTTGGTCTTTGATCTCCTCCTCTCTTTCCCTCCGGAACAGCTCCTCGAGTGGCGTTGGTGGTTTCCTTTGCGCCTCGTACTCCTCGAATTCTCGTTGAGTCCGCAGTTCCTCATTTCTTTTCTTGCGTCTGGCATTCGGATCATTCTGCTTCGCCATCTTGGCTTTGAACACTTTGGTACCAAAGAATTCAGCTGGTGGATAAATAAGTCTTCCATCTTCGTCTTGCTCGATGCCATGGTGCCTGAAACGGTCAGTCTGATGCTCACGCGTACAGCTTCTCCTCTGCAAGTACATACTTGAGCTTCTCCAACACACGCTCATATGTGGACTCGCCGATGTGGTGCCGGCAAGCTACATCAACACTACCAGCAGGGAACCCGTTGGCGTTTTCCCACCAAGTACTGTACTCTCGCGAGAAGTATGCAGGTTGAATCTGCAATTCGTCCTCGGGTGCTTTTGGCCCTGGCAACCTCCAGCGAGAGCGCGTCTCCGGCTCGCGGCCGAGCGGGAGCATCTCATCGTCGTCGTCGAACTGCATGATGGCTAGTGGTGAGTGCAATACCGGGCGTGAATGCTCTACAACGTGAATCCATCTTGTATTCATTGAGACAAAGCCAGCCAGTCCATTGTGGAAGCTCGTACGCCGGATGCGGAAGTCTCGACATTGACCCGAACAAGACTTCGCATTGCATTGATGGAGCACAAAGAAATTGTCAGAATTCTGTCCGGATCGGGTAATTCTCATGATTCTGCATCTCATCACTGCGCTACAGCTCTCCATGGCCAAGATCCAATGCCCAGCGAGGCGTCTGCACCCTCCTCGCCTTCGGTGCTCGCGATGCTTCCCGAGCACTGCTGTGACAAGGCCTCCTATCAGCGTAAGTCACATTTCCAAACCTTCCGCCGTGGCCAGCCCAAGGATGTGGAGGTAGAAAGTCTTCCAGACCTTCCCATTCATCTCTGCGGCCCTTGAAAACAACCCTGCCTTCCCGATCGTACTTGAAGTTTATCCATGGAGGTGGCACTGCGAATCCAGTCCTAGGATCAATTCGATCATCCGGTTCTGCTGGATAGCCAGTATAGGCGAATACCGCAGTGATCTCATCACCTTCGTCTTCAGACTCTTCGAACACTGGACTCAATCTGTGAGCGTTACGTCGTCGCGATGCCCGAGGAGGAAGCCGTTCCACGGGCGACAAGATCTCCCTGTAATTATAGATTTCTGAACGTGGACGACCTGAATATGGACGTGAGATTCTTCCATTTTGAACACGCAACGCACTGGTCCTGGATGACCTCGAAGGATAGCGACGACTTGGCGATCTCCTGGCCGGCTTCTCATCCACCATCTCCTCATCCTCTTCAGCTTCCTCCGTAATACTCTCCCTCAAACTCCTGGTTTGCACAACAAGTTTCGTGAAAAAGTCCACCGCCTCTTCAGCCGTTTCCTCAACACGGCTGAGTTGTGCTACAGCTTCGGTTCTATCGACCACACTTCCCGCTGCGGCTGGTGTTGTAATTTGTTGCATGAGAGCATTTTGGAATTTGGAGCCAGAGGTTCGTATCGGAAGCGAAAGCGATGATCGACTCCCAGATCTTGGAGGCGTACGACGAGAAGCGCTGTGAGGCGGAGACATCTTGTTTGTCGATGTGATGAGTATGCCATGATTGTCACTGCCGCTGCTGTGGATACTGAATATGTGGATTGTTTGGGACAAAGGATCTTTCATCGTATCCGGATCCGGAGCTGGAATCGATCTCTTGACGATGCAATAACACATTTCAATGCGAACAAAGAAGGCAACAAGATGCGATACACTTCGGACTCCATTGTTGCGATGCTCGTCCAGCCAAGACGAGATGCGATCGAACACGTTCGCTGCATCACGGCATGCCGAATTCGATAAAGTCTCCAATCTAGCACCAAATGACAGTCCAGCTCGAGAATTATTAACTGGCTGAAAGTGCAGTGGCCAAGTGGGAAGATGTCTCCTCTAGGCCCTGCGAGTCGGTCAACGTGGTTCCAGCACATCCTTGCTGACGTGTCACAGCCTGAGGGTCAAGAGAGCCAATGGCAGTGAAGCGGCATTCCAGTCATAGGATAGGTCAGGGAGCACACTCTGTGCACGCGTATCGTGACATTAACCTCATTACGCTTGAGGAGTCAGCACTCTCGATCAAGGGCCGGGCACAATAATGCTTCTTGCATGCTTGCCGGGCTCCACGCCGTGTGAGAAGAGAAGGGCTCCCGATCCAGCCGCTCAGCTTCAACTGCTGTGCAGTGAAACAGCTTGGGCGATGTGCAGCCTAGAGACGGCTATACGGACACATCTTGCGAAATGAATAATACTGAGCCGCCTGGCAACTATTGTACACGACCTCGCTATCGCTACCCGATTAGGACGTTGGTAATCGTGGTCTACGGCTAGGCCAGACCATACCAACCATAGACTGATCAACCACGACCGAGGACCAAGAATACCGACCAAACTCGTCCACTGCACAGTACTGCGCTCTCTGAATTGTCGCATATGATATGTGGACTGCGATCTATTCATCCCATTCTCAGGAGGCCGTCTTTGCAAAGCCGTGGCCAGATCTCTACTTGCTGGTGGGTCCATGAACTTTATGCCTAACAAAAGACGGCCGAAGCGCTCCGATATCATTGTGATACTGCGCGCCTGGAATACCAGAGTCAATGGTCTCCGTGCATACCTTTGCGACTGAGCAGCGTTTCGTGTCCAGGTACGTTCGAAGCGCTTCGATCTCTTTGCGATATGCCGAGTCAGGCTTTTCATAATCTGAAAGCACCCGGCCCAGCGTTGTGATTCCTCCGTTGTCCATCATGGACTGCTGCAACGCGTTGAAGGCATTGTCCGGATCATATCGAGGCGATACCACACTCCAAGCAGCATTGCCACTGAGCCACAACAAGCTCGCTTCCATATATCTTCTGGAGTCCTTGGAGAATCTTTTCTTCGTTCGTTCCGCGGCCAAGGCAGCCTGATAGAGCTCTATTTGTTTGAAGACTTCTGTTTTGCACAGAACGGTGGCGTCCTCAAGGTTCACATTATGTTCTTTCATCAGCACCCAGAGGGCGTTAACAACGTGCGATGTGCCTTTCTTGCTCGCAGCCTGGAGCTCCTTCTGGTACGAGAAGATATCGTTCTGGAGCGCTAACGCGGCGAACATTGGTTTCATCGCGCTGCGCAACGGCTCGAGGTCCTCCTCTGGGATATCCAGCCCCATGCCGAAAGTGATCATCGCAAACCAAAACCTTTGAAAAAGTCAGTCCGCGAAGCCAAGGAGTATGAGTTTCCAAAGATACCTACATCTCGCCAACATCAAGGATGCGATATGGCATATATTCTGCGAGCGTTGCATGAGCTGTATCATGCTCACGGCCGGCTGAGTCTCGAAGGAATTCCACCCAGGCCTTTATTGATACTTCAGCTCTTGGCTGATCGATCCTCTTCATCTCCTCAAACAGCATTTCTTGAATGCGCTTGAGGCCCCTAAGCTGAGTGGTATTTCCGCCCAGCTTCCGTACCAGGCTCAGAGTGCGGCCAAAGCCAAGTGAGCGAGCCAGACTAAAAGTGCGTGTTACTCTGGCGAAAGACAGTCCTTGAAACTTTGCAAGCCCAAAAGTCAGGACCACAAGAATGGAGGAAATGCTTGTGCATGCCACCTCCCATGACCAGGAGAGCCATATTTGCCCAAATACCAGGCCCGTCGCCACAAGCAGCCACCAGAGAACAGCTGAGACCTTCCTTGTCGAGCCCGCTTGTTCGACGTGTGTCACATCGCTGTCGAATCCGGCTTGCATCAAGTCGTTGGCTTCATTAAGCTACAGCCCTCAGCGATTAGTAGTTTTCAAAGATGTCTACAGGATGTCGGCTCTGGGAAACGATCCTGCTTACCTCTTTCTGGCCAAACAGCTCGGTAAAATCTGCGACATGGATCAGTCATGCTGCATGATATATCGAGATCGCGTCATCACAACCATCATATATGAACGCGAGCTCGTTCGCGTAGCTGATAATCTCCAATCGATCAGGGATACACTCAGCTGCCGCCAGCTGAACACTACTGAATCTCGCAGCAAGTCCACCCCGATACCTTTTTAGAGGCGATACCAGTTTGTTCCAGTCCTCCTGGGCTCGAGTCGCTCCGATGTCTTCTGCAAGTGGATTAATGTTCCGTCTAAGTGGAAGATCGGGGCACAGGCCCGCTGTATCGTACGTCCCTGGCGGCACGAGTGTGGAGTAGCGATACTCCATGCTAGTTACAGCTTTTGCGATGTATGGCTGCAGTACAATACGACCGGTACGCCCGGAAATATATTGCACACTCATTGCGATTGAGCAAGTCCTCTCTTCATCCCGTAATTCAACCCGACATCTCCGCTTACAATCCACTTTGGGTCCTAGTGCTTATGCTTACCTACATGATCAACGCCGAATCAGGAAGTTCAGCATCAGTAGCACATTGCATGAGACGGTACAATTTGCATGTGCTCAAATTGCTGATCAGGCTCAACTGCAATGACAGCGATGGGAGACCTTTGTGAGGGGGATATTGGGTCCGACATGACGTACGTCGACAGAGACTTGTTGATCAGCTACGCAAGCTTGAGTGCCATTTGTGTTGGCACAATCGAGGGCTTGGATTCTCCAACAGTCATGGACGACTTCGTTTGGAAAGGCTTCGTCGATGATACCGATTGTGGGACCGCATCGCTCGCTGAGCTCGACATTGCACTTGGACTTCACTCGCCGTTGCCCTTTGATAATATGGCAGATAACGCCAGCAGCTCATCGGAGGAGTCTGAAGGCGTTGATCCGTCATGCATAGCCATCAGCGGTGAGCGACGGAATCAGCGGAATGCTGCATCCGGCATTACCTGCGAAGAAATCCCAACCACTTGCGACCTTCCAAAGACAACAACAAGCAGCACGAAGTCACAGGGTCGCAAACGACCATTCAAGCCACGGGGCCCTAGGAAAACGAAGAAAGCCAATATTCAGCCTCATAAAGTCATCGAAGCACGGTATCGATCGAATCTCAAGGACAAGCTGCTGCAGCTCAAGCAAACTGTACCAACAGTCAGCTGCAGGCTCCACGAAGCAAAAGAAGACATTTCAGCAGACGAGTTGGCAGGTCTGCAGCCGGCGCGCAATCTCCGAAAATCGACAGTGCTGGCCAAGACTATAGAATATATTGCGCACCTGGAGCGACAGAATCTGCATTTGTCAAACAAGCTGTTCGAGGTTGCGGGAGATTTGGCTCCGGTTCTTTTGGCTGTGTAGACGAATGTACATCCTTAATTCCTTGTATCGATTCCTTCTTTCCTCCTTCCATATCTGAACTTGGAATCCTGATAGTGCATGCGACGATTACGACGAGAACAGTTTACAACACCCGGCTGAGCCGCTCTGTTATTGTGTGTTGAACATCATTCAACAGGTCCCGTTCTCTATCTCATCTTCGGTTATGCCTCATATGACTCTCGACCAAATCACCAGACGCCAGTGCTGAACATAAACTCAACTCACCCGCGAGCACCGTTGCAGCGATGATTCGGGCGAGGCGAGAAGCATTGCTCCCATCCTGACCAGCACTTGGCTTCTTGACTCCAAGTAGCTGAAGCATACTCGCTTGCGCTCTCAAGTCAGTACCACCACCTACTGTTCCCACTTCGATAGATGGCATGGTTACAGCAGCATACAAGCTTCCATCAGGATTCCTGGAAAGTTGGCATGAGTCAGCAATGTTTCCCGACAGCTTGGATTTAAGATCTATACTCACTCTTCAAAGCAAGTCAAACAATTACTACTTGTCACCGTCTGAGCAATATCTTGACCTGTTGCCAAGAAAATGGCGGCAACAATGTTCGCCGCATGTGCGTTGAAACCACCAGCCGCATTACCTGCCAAGGCACTTCCCATATAATTCTTCTTCACATTCAAAGCACATATTGAGCTCACAGTGCTCTTGAGTTGTCGGCTCACGATCTCTTTCGAAATGCAACATTCTGCAACGACAGATCGACCTCTTCCCTCCAGCCAGTTGATCGCAGCGGGCTTCTTGTCGCAACATAAATTGCCTGACAATGCGACAACTCTCATTGACGGCATCTCGCTCATGTAGGACAGCTCTCGAAGAGCTTTCTCGGTACCTTTGCTGGTGATGTTCATGCCCATTGCTTCGCCCGTTGTTGCTCTGAAGCGGAGATATAGGTATTTGCCCACCAGGCGTGCTGAGACTTGTTTCAAAGCTCCGTGAGACGTAGTTGATTCGAATGCGTCTTTCATCATGTTCCAGCCTTTAGCCGATTCTATCAATTCCTTCGCTCTGCTTGCTTCGGATACTGACTGAAATGCGATAACAGGAGCTCGTGTCATACCGATATTGGACAGAGCGGTAGTCACACCTCCGGCCGCGGTCAGGGCTTTGCAGCCTCTTGCAGTACTTGCAATGAGTGCTCCTTCCGTGGTGGCCATCGGAACCAGGTACTCCTGTCCATCTACGATAAGTGGTCCCACAATGCCTATGGGAATTGGTATGTAGCCGATCATGTTCTCAGCACACTGACCTGATGCTCTGGAGAAGTCGTAGTGTTGGAATGGCAGATTTTCTAGAGCTTCTCTACGACTACTCGCGTCGTCAAGTGCCGCATCACTAATTTGGCGCCCGCAGAGTTCGCGTCGAAGCCTTACTCCGCGATTTGCATCCCTGAGAACTCGCTCCAAAGTATGTGCTTTCACGTGGCCTCTCGATACGAGCCTGAGGACTTCATCATCGCTCAGCACATGAGTTGAGCCTTTTCGATGTATGCTCATGCATTCGTCCAAATTGGTCAGCTTTACCTCTGGCAGTGGTTTGAGCTCTGCACTGCTTGCGTAGCCTGAATCATTTCGATCTCGGTCCTGGCTGCCAGCGGAGATGGTGTTCTTGGAAACAGTCTCTGTAACGAGGTTCCCATCATCGGAGAGAGTGATGTCTCGCCAGAGCTGATCAGAATTGCTCGAAAATGGCCATGATCCTCTTCGCAGTTGCCGCTCAGCATTGCCTTGATCCTCCCAATGACTTGCCCCGACGGCCATGATAGATTCGTAGACGGAGCCGTCGATTCTGGAATGCATTGACGTCTCCTGTCACTGTTCGTCTCGTCGCTTTTGCAATGCTTCGTGGGAATCAGAGTACTGCTGTTGTACAATGCCGTATGCAAGACCAGCAACACGGGACTTCTGTATTGATGGTGGGACCTGATGGTGGCCGGATCGATAATTCTCTGCAGCGAGTACACTCAACTTCCCCACTGATTCAGCCCAATCGAGTTGTCATGTCGAGTAAGCAAGAGATGCTCAGCACTTGCCCACGACAGCCACCAGATTACCACATTGGGACAGCTGATGCTTACTATATTACGTTTTCCAATACGGTTTGCGTGCAGTTCAATCAATCTCCAATCTGCTTCGCTGTGAGGAGGATGGCATCTTAATAGCCGTCAGCGGTTTTGACGCAGGCAGTGTGTGCAACGGGAATTCAAACTTCCACCAACCTGCATCCTCTGCCATATATTCGCAAGACGCAGAATCGAAGATGACCTCAAGGCTCGTTTCCATGCTTTCTGAAAGCAGATTGCAGCAATTCTCGAAAACGGCCTTGGCCGGTGGTGCGATTGGATGTGTCTTGTTGTACGCAGTTGGCCTGGTCGTTTACAGACTATGGTTTCATCCTTTGGCAAAGTTTCCAGGCTCGAAGTTCGCAATAGCAACCGGCTGGTATGAGTTCTATTTCGATGCCGTCAAGCAAGGCATGTATCTCTACGAGATTGAGCGCATGCACCAGAAATATGGTATCTTTCTGACATTCCTTCGCCATGGATGTGTTGCTGAGTCGCTTTTCTGATACAGGACCGATCATCCGCGTCAATCCTGACGAGCTTTCGATCCACGATCCAGAGTTCTACGACAAACTTTATGTTGGAGCGCATGTTCGAAAGACCAACAACTATGCGCCGTTTCTGCAAGGCATGGGGTTTCAAGGTAGTGCGCGGTCTTTCAACGCCGTCAGCGGGCGCTAAATTATCTAGATACTCATCTTCAGACCGAAGGACACGACTTGCACAAGCAACGACGCAAGATTCTTGATCCGTTCTTCTCACGTTCTGGAATCCGAAAGATTGAGCCCCAGATTGCGTTCTTGGTAGCGCGGTTCGAACAAAGACTCCGAGAGCATAGCGGACAAGTCGTGATCTTAGATCACGCCTTCTTTGCGTTCGCCGGGGATGTTGTCCGGGCTGTGACATGCGAGCCGACAGAATATCTTATGGATGATCCAGCTTTCTCGCCCTCGTGGCATCACACTGTGCGGACCGTCGCACAAGCTGTGACTCTCTTTGGAGCCGTGCCCTGGCTTTTGCGAATGGTGACCAGCTTGCCAGAGAACGTGGTAGCAGCTCTCTATCCCACCGGTGCGGCATTCTTGAATTTGGACGTCGCGGCCAGGAAGCATATCATCCACGTCAAAGCAGAGACTCGAGAAAAGAATTCTCGTTCAGGCGACGTCTCAACAGGGTATTCCTTATTTCGCTCAATTTTCGAATCTCAAGATCTGGAATCCGAAGGAGACACCGAACGCCTTGTTAGAGAAGCCAGAATCCTGTTCGGCGCAGGCTCAGCCACCACTGCTCGAACGTTGGACTTCATCACATTCTACGTCGTCAAAGACCCAGCAATGCGGAAGCGGCTGGCGGATGAGGTTCATCTACCGATGTCAAAGTTTCCGAACGAGTTTCCGTCTCTTGCAGAGCTAGAACGAGTACCATACTTGGCGGCACTCGTCAAGGAAGGCCTTCGGTAAGTGACGTTACAAGATGTTGGCTGCGAAGACTAACCACTGCAAGATTGAGCTACGGTGTGATGCGTAGACTACCGCATTGCTATCCTGGTGCTCCGATCCAGTATCGCCAATGGACGATTCCGCCAAATGTGAGTGGTCCAGGACTAGGTTATGCCAGAATCAACAGCTGATCTTCTATTCAGACACCTATAGGCATGTCTGCCTATCTTAATCACAGCGATCCGTCGATCTATCCCGAGCCCTCTGAATTCAAGCCGGAAAGATGGCTCGGTGACCACGACCCAAGAATGGATAAATGCTTAGTGCCATTCAGCAGAGGCTCAAGAGCCTGTCTCGGCTACAAGTAGGTGAAGTCATTCCCAGAAAGTCCAGATCTGTGCTGACGATAGCCCAGTCTTGCTTTGACCGAGCTCTACTTTATGCTTGCCACATTGTTTCGACCAGGCGGACCGGTCATGGAGCTCTACCAGACTGACGAAAGTGATGTCGTGCAATGGCATGACTTCGGTGTTCCCTTTCCAAGACTGACCAGCAAAGGTATCCGGGTCATGGTGGAATAAAAGGCCAGCAAGTGTTGTCGTGCCTGAGCAATAGACCTGCCTAGATTGAGATGGCTTTGTCAGTGCGAGATTACTTCCATCATCTGGATCCCAAATTTGTCATCGCAATCGTATATTCATTACTTGCTTCAGCAGAGACCATGATCCATCTACTTCGAGTCCTTTATCCACAGGCTTCCCTCAAGGGCAAGAAGTAATTGGACACAATCTGCATGACCGTATCGAGTCGCGAGATGAATGGCGTTAAGTCCATGCCGTCCAACAGCGTCAGCATCGGCGCCGTAGTCAACAAGCAATTGCACTGCGTCTGCATAGCCCTTCATCGCAGCTATTTGCAGCGGCGTGTTTCCCTTCCCGTCCTTCAAATTTGGATCGCAGCCTGTCTCCATCAGCAACTGAATTACTTGCAGCTGGTCACATTCGACAGCAGTATGAATCGGATGTCGGAGGCCATCTGAAATGTCGTTAGATGAGCGCGGTCTGAATTGCGGCATGATTCTGCGCTGGGATCCTCTGGCTGGTGATGCAGAATGGACCACTCGATCGCCAGGAACTATCTTGACCATGTCTTCTGGCATCGAAGGGGATCCATCGATTAGACTTTGTTGTGCAAGCCGATCTACCGTTGTGGTCCCCGGCGTGGGAAGTGAATCATAGCCTGGTCCACGCTCCTGAAGATCTTCCAGTAATGGTTCATCGTCCAGCGATCGTCCTACAGGTTGAGTAGTGGTGTCATTCATGAGGTCAACTTGCTTGGCAGTGCTCATATCAGTGACTTCAATATCCTGCAAGGAAATTGCATAGCTTCTTGAACTTCTGCACGCGTCCCAGACGGCGTCATCCAGGAACTCTAGCCCGAAATCAATGTTGTGACTTGGTCTGCCGAGAGGAATCTCTTGAGCGTCGTCATGATTTTGTATCCCAGGAGGAGAGTACATGATGAATTCTAATGAATCGTCCGATGCGCCTTTGGACCTGCTCGATCTGCTCTGCTCAACTGTCTCAGAAGTCTTCGACGCAGGCATTGGAGGTGCAGTGCTTTGCGAGCTGGCAACAGCGGGAATCAAAGTCCCTCGATTGGCCTTTTTTGCTGTGAGATGTGGTCAGATGCGACGTAGATTTTTCATCGTCGAGTACAACCCACCACGGTAAACGCGCTGGGCATTACGATTCTGTATAGTTCTCCTTTCTGGATCATTCAGAGGAATATCTTTGTAACTGTCCAAAGACTCAATGCGTCTGCGAGGCATATCAGCGAGCGTTGCGAGTATGGGTCAAGTACCACAGTAATCTTGGAGGGACAGATGATTACTGCTTAAGACAGCAGGAAGTTTGGCGTGCCCGAAATCTGCTTCGAGATGATCGCAATGCTGAGATAGCCAATGTTCCGGTGAGTCCAACAGCTGCAGGCCCATAGATGGATCGTGGCGTGGTGGAGTTCGCTTGTGCCGGCTGCAACACTGGCATGAAGCTCTGCCCCATTGGCCCTGGTACTAGAGATGAAGCTGAAACAGGCAAAAATTGCAACGAGGCTGATGTTGAATCTCGAGTCAGACAGGCTCGCAAATCGACAACGGTGATGCCGCTCAGAGGCATCTTTGCCATTTCGCGCCATCGACTCTCATACCAATGTAAGTGACATTAGCTCCTTCCAGCACCTCAAGGCTGTTGTGCGTGACCGTATCATATGGCGAATCCTGTCAAACAAAAGTTCAGCATCTTGTCGTATCTACCAGTCCATACACACTTCAGCTGCGAGCGAAATAGTAACGCCCGGGCTTCCTCGGCACTCGGCGTTTGCTGACAAGAGCAAATGGTATTCAGCCATGGCGTCCGCTCTAAAGGCAAGCTTATGCGGTAAAACAATGTCAGAAACAGCAGAAGCATCGCGACCCATCACTTCCAGCGTGAATTATATCGAGCCTGCGTCCATCAGCTGGCGTAATAGTCGTTAGAATCTAGGAGCAGTAGTCTTTGACAACTATGATGGCAGATCTGGCTGGGAGTCGAATCATTGGCTGCTACGACAGCAACGAGCGGATAGCTAGAATGTGCAGGCCTCCTTAAGACTGTTCTACGGCATCCTGACTGCGCAATTTGGGTGGTCAGCTAAGGGCTGTGCAGCTCGTGCTGTACGACCGGACTGATAAAGCTTACATTTCACGCGTCGTAGAGAGCTTTTCTGGCAAAATGTAGTCTCCAGCTTCGGCCTGTATGACACACAGATCTCACGCCAGTAATGCCTTTGATTAAGGAAGGAAGAGAACGACGCGATGAAAGTGGCTGGCGATGCCGGTCTTGGCAGGGGGCCCGCTCCGTCGGTTCCGTCCGTCCTTGGCACAATCAGGATGATCTGCTCCATCGTCGGATTTCACGGACTTTCGCACTGGCGGTATCGATCTTCACATGTGCAAGACGACCTCAACTACAGTGGACCCAGAGCTCGCCTGCGCAATGAAGCACGTCTTCGTGTTCACCAATTTCACCCATAAGAGCGTCATTGATTGGGCAATATAGAAAGAGCTTGAATTTGAGTCTGCGTCTTGGGACGGATCTGCTTGCGTACAAGAGCCAGAAGAGAAGATGATCAAGCAGGCTACAGACTGTACGACCCTCGTTCTATATCCTACTGGGTCATTCAGCACCGAGCATCAGATCCTCCACAACACGTCTTAAACCCTGCCACAAGACATCACCGTGGCCGGCATTGCTCTTCTCCAGCTCTGTAAGCATGCCAGAACAACGCTCGGTCAGCTCTCGAATCGTACCTTGACTGAAGCTCAAACTACCTTTCTCTTCCATGTACCGGATGGCATGCCTTTTCATCTCGTCATTCTTACTCCTCTGCTTCAAAACATTCTGGAGAAGATGGCAAGACGTATCGGTCTGAATGGCATGAATCACAGGGAGTGATAATTTGCCTTCAGTGAGATCCTCAGCAAAACCCTTCTTGGATTCGTACTCTGTGCTCCAGAGGTTTTTGTGGTCATCTGAGACCTGAAACAGTACGCTCATTGTATTGATCAGGTCCAGCAGCATTTGACGAACTTCGGGAGACCTGCGAGGAAGGTGTCAGTTCCGACGTGTGCTTCATCTAAGAGGACACACTTACGGAGGAGCACCACTTTCGGCTTCCATCAAACGGAACGCCACTCGAAATAAAGCGCCGGTCTTGTCCTGCACCATAGAAGAATACTCTGCGACTGTCGGGCAAATCATGGAATCACGCCAGTAGAGATCCATTCCCTGACCTCGATGGGCATTCATGATCTCTTCAAGAAAGATCTCGATCAGTTTCGGGTTGTGCAGAGTCAAAAGATCTTGCATGACGCAGAAATAAACATAGTTCGCAGCATTGATGGCTTGAGCTGAGCCATAAACAAGGTGAGCAGCTGGTAAACCACGGCGAAGTTCCGAGCCATCTTGAATGTCATCGATCCTACACCAAAGTATTAGCTGAGACACGTCGGATCGTGGTTCTTGAGCGACTTACAAAAGTGAAGCCGTGTGCAAGGAAGAGACAGTCCTCGAAATGACCTCGAACGACTTTTCGGGAATGTTAAGTAAAGCGTTCAGACCAATCATGAGCTTGGATCGGAACCCTTTGCCTGGGATCGATTCGATGAATTTGTATGGTTCGAGAACGACATCTTCTTGCTCAGCAGTCCAAGGAAGGCGCTCATGCTTGCTGCTTCCGTTGCCGTTGATGTTTGTCGGGTCCAGGCTGTCTCGCTTCGAGCAGATTTCGACAGACATGATATGTGATAGCAACGAAATCGAATCTGGTCAATGAACACCGCAAGGACAACTTAGATCTCATGGAAATGATCGCGGCAAAATTGGGGATCGCTGAGAACTCAGCCTTGTCGGGATTGTCCTCCTCAGCTCAAACATCAGCACTAGCCGCATTGAAAGATAATCGGAAATGTCACAGAATCGCGATCCACTGCTCCGGGCGAGCATACGTATCTCTCCAGCTTACTCGACTGCTAATCTGAGCCTTGGTGAGTCACGTCATACAGAGCAGCGTCTTTGACTCGCAGAGTGCCTCTAATCTTTGCGAGCCTCGAGCAATCTTGCTCCGAGCAGTCCGAGCCTAAGCAGTCTTTACAAGCTACTTGAACCTCATATAAGCTGTCACGAGATAGAACAATGAAATTGCAGATTCTTTTATGAATGCTCCACCCACGCTCCGTTCGTGACAAGAGGCAGCATGTCGCCAGGACAGTCAAACACAGACAGCACTCGATTCACAACTCCGGAACTGGCGCAGCGCAATGGAACATGGCATCAGAGAGGATTGCTTGAATTGAAGTATACCTTTGTGTATCAGCTTCCTTGAGAGCAATCGCGATGGAAATCGATACACCTTCGTAGTCAAGATTCATGCTCTTCAAAAGCAAACATTAGAAAGCTCATCCACCTCCCCTGAATACCTCTCTATTCTGTGGCCCCATTGCACAATGTAACCTCCACCATCCAGCTAATAGATTGTTCTCGATGGCCTCGAGCTTACGGAACAGAAGGGGCCATTCTGAGCATTCGCTGCAATGACCGAACGAGGATGTGGTCGATGACTCTACGCAGGTGTCGCAGGCATTGTATGGAGATGTAGAAGAATGGAAAGCTTGCAGGTAGTATCTCGATGCAGGAGTTCAGAGTTGTACTTCGTGCTTGCCTTTGCATTTGAATAGCCCCACTATTTTAGGTTTTGCGACTTTCGGGGTGTTTCATCTCTCGTTCTATTTCGGCCCGCATCTTTTCAGAACCACATAGACTCCTGCACTGCCTTACTGAAGTCGCAAAACACTAATAGGTGGTCGCGTTGTCGGTGCAGTATTGCTCAAGGCCGCGATAACGAGCAACTTGTCGAGAAGCACCTTCCCGGACCGATGACCCCAGTGCTAGTTCCAAGAAGCGGTTGCAGCGCCAACTCGACCACGGCTGCGAAGCCTCACATGAAGACTTCAGCAGCAGAGGAGTCGGTGGAAGCGGTAGTGCCCTTTCAGTCGTCGCGCAGCACCCATCCATCACCCTCGAATGCGGCGACAATGTCGGTTCCATCGACAGCGCCTGGCGCTGGCAACCCTTCAGATCCCAATCAAGACTCAGCGACATACAATCTGCTAGATCTACCACAAGAGCTTTTCGACTTGACTCTGGGCTACCTCGATCCTGGCGATCTCCACAATTTGAGAGATGTAAGCGCACAATGCGCTCATAAGACTCGCAAGATTTTCGCGGGGCAGTGTGGAAGAAGATGCCAGAATTTTCTCTTATGTGATAAAGAATCACTGGGGGCCGCAGTCAAGATCGCAGGAGATCCAGACTTCGGACCAGCAATGAAGGAGATTCGCCTCGATATGGCCGAGATCCGAGCGTGGAAGGTGGGACCACTCTTCGAAAACGCGAACCCAGTCAGCAATTTCTTCGCGTTCGTGAAGCAGCTGTGGCGCGAACGAGTCGAGCTCACCGCCACGAATGGAGACGTTCATCTCTTGACGACGGTCTTCTCGCACTTGCGAAAGCACGGCAAGCTGGAAACATTGCATCTGAGCGCAGGTATTAGTGGACATTCCACTTATCTAATCTCGGACAGAACGTATGGCCGCGACAAGTACGAGATGCTGGGATCGTTCGGTCTGTTTCGTCCAGAATTGAGTAACGGTCGGGCTCTGAGTGTCGCGTTCGAAGCTCTGTCTCTAAGCGGCTTGACTCCAGAGAAAGTCAGATTTCCCGACATGAACCAGTGGCCCTTGACGACCGCCATGTTCTTGCAAAACACATCACTGCCGGACCTCTTGAGCCAGGCGTTTCGTAAAGTTGAGCACATCGATCTCACATTTGATCATCTTGCTGGTCAGGACCAGCGGATCCGGCCATTCATCCGAACCTTTTCCACTTCTCAGTCCCTGAAGTCGATTCAGCTCCATGTCAATACAGACATCGCCAGAAAACTGTTCGAGGGGTCGACTCGAGAGTGGATGGAGAAGCAAGGAGATATGACTGCTTCTGCCGTTTTCTCGGAGCTGCTTCGTGGTCACATGCCGCGGTTGGAGCGGTTGGATCTCGCGGGATATGGCAAGGTCGAAGTCGCTGAGTTTCGTGCCTTCATTGCGCGACACAGCGAGACATTAAGGGCTGTGGAGATGCAGACTGGTGATATTGAGGACGACCAGGCTTCCATGTTTGCAAACAGCAACTGGTCTGGAAGCATGAACAAAACCCAGGAAATGCGACAAGTCTTGGGCATTCCAGACTCCATCGCTTTCAACGATTACAGCATCATTGATTTGTAGCCTGAAGGAAGGACTCGACGGAGCGGGCGTAGGCGCAGGGTCGTTGCATCGGTTGAAGGTCGCCAGTCTTAAAAGCAGAAGGCGATCGAGGATTTGAGGCCAACTGCTCACTGAACTTGGACGCGGAGTTCGGCACATGTGAATGGTAGCTCAGTGGATAGCCGATATCACAGTGCCCCAAAAATGGCCATACCAGCTATACTGCCGACTCCAAGCTTGGCCATAGCCGTGATCATTGGAGCGCCGGCAGCACTGGTCGAGCTCGTGGCCGAAGCTATGGCCGCTGAGTGTGAAGCCTCGATGATTTTCTGTATGCCTGCCGTGATAGTGACTGGAACATAGCTGACCTGGGTACTGGCGAGCGTCGAAGTCGTAACCACCACACCCAATCCAGAGACAGCGGATGAGCCAACACATACTGCCGAGGTGGCACCATGGAAGGGATTCTCGGTGGTATGAGCTCCGACCAGTTCACACTGCATAGTCATATGAGGTATGTCATACGTGACGTCTCTAAGAAAAGGTTAGCAAGATATACTTCGAGCATGTAATAGATGGTTCGTACTCCTGCCCGCGATGCGTATTCGTATAAATAATCGTGCTCTCGCCTTCCGTAACTGTGATTGGTGGATACCAACCACATCCAGTCGTGGTGTCATTGTTCGTACACCCCAGCGCATATGCTGTCTGGTTTGGGGACTATCCTCGCTCAATCAGTATACAGGGTGTTGCATGCTGCCACGAGGCATATCTCATCTGGCTGGAATTCTTGGCGTTTCCAAAACCATAACAACGGGCTGCTTACTCACCGCAGAGATGATTGAGGCCTGGATCTGCTCGGGACTGCCCATTGGGAGGAAAAGCGATACTGTAGATGTGCTCGCTGTCGTAGATGCATTGGCTGGACTGGAGACCGTATTCGTGGCATCTTGTGCTCGGGCGTGAGAAAACAGCACGCATAAGACGGATTTCACGCCCACGCCGAGCATCTTGTCTGCTGCGCAACGTCCGTCTGGCTTCGGCGGCGATGGAATGCACGCTCCATAGGCTCTCCGCGATGATGTTGGTGATGAGGACTGTGCGAAAGGATAATGGGAAGTGTCATTTTCGCATCCGGTTTGCTCCTCATGGTCATGACGACGCACGTGTTTGGCAAGGCTTGTTCGCCCATACAAAGGTTCTTGGCGATGCTATTTCCATGCATCTTGTCATCTCAAACGAGGCGTGATGATTCGATGCATCAGAGTGAGAGTTGTCGCCCAGGCGCGGCAGCTTGGCTGGGAAACTGTTTCCGACAAGCCGAAGAGGGAGCGCGTCCTTCACGACCGCATCGCGTCTCAGGCACAGGCCATCATTTTTTGTGGAAGAAACAACACACAGCGTCGCATTATCGGTAACTTGATATACGGGCCATATAGTCGCCATGGCAGGCCAGCAATGGGCGCAGGACGTTCAGAATGCCTTCCACACCGACTCAGCATTGGCGACAAGGATTATTGATGCGGCAAATCGATACCAAGGAGAGTTGCCGGCCTTGTTCTGGGACATTGCAAAGCATGTGATAGCTAGTTCTACGGGCAGCAGTGGTAGTAGTGCGACGAACTCGAAGAAGCGCAAGTTGGATGAAGCGACATCATCAACCCACCAGCCCACCGCAAATGGCAATGGCAATAGCAACCATAGCACGCACATTGCACAGCCCGCGCTGGCCTTCGAATGCAAGAACGTCAGCTTTGCAGTACCGGCGAGAAAGAAGTTGAAGCTACAGATTATAGCCGATCAATCAGAACCGAGCAGAAGAGAAGTGCGATTGCTAAACAACACCACAAATGAGACCGAGTACACCCTTCCAAATGCGCAGATCGATCAGGTATTCTGCCTGCCAGTACCAGAGAAACAACAACGACAATCAAATTTCGTCATCTTGCCCAAGGCAGGCGCGACCAATGCAGATGGCACACCATGCGAACAGATCGTATTCACGATGAACGAAACGAAGCCCGATGATGCGAATTCCTCAACGCGCGCAAAGGTGGAGGGAGATACATACATCACAGTCACAGACGCCGAGCTCAATGCTCTACTACAACCCTACGGAAAACAAGTCATAAGACCCACAGAAACCGAATTCGCAAGCAGTATACCTCAATCCCATCGAAAAGGCGAGAAAGGATATCATGTCAAAGCGCATCGAGGGACGAAAGAGGGTAAGCAAAAGCACCAATCCCTCTCAATCCCATCTAACATACTGATTTTTTCAGGCTACCTCTTCTTCCTCCCCAGTGGCATCCTCTTCGGTTTCAAAAAACCCTTATCATTCTTCCCCTTCTCGTCCATCGAATCCATATCCTACACATCCGTTCTCCAACGAACCTTCAACCTCGTCATCTCAGCAAGCACATCCGGAACATCCTCCGAAGAAGCTGCTCAAGATGTGGAATTCAGTATGCTAGACCAAGCAGATTTCGCCGGCATAGACGAATATATCAAACGTCATCAACTGAACGACGCGAGCATGGCTGCCACGAGGAGGGCGAAGGAGTATAATGTGAATAAGGACAAAAAGGAGAAAGTTGAGGAGAATGGTGTTGGCGATGGTGGTGTAGGCGAAGATGGCTTAACAGATTTGCAGAGGGCTGAGCAGGAATTGCAGGATGCTGAAGATGAGGAGGAAGAAGATTATGTTGAGTCGGGTGGGGAGAGTGATGGGGAGGGTGAGGACAGTGAGGAGGAAGAAGATGGTGGGGAGGGTGAAGGTGAGGAGTATGATGAGGATGAAGGGGAAGAAGAATGATTTCATAAGATGGGGAATTAGCAATGAGGCTATGCCGCAATCTGTCTGAGCTGAGATATGGCATACCTTCGTGTCGTCACATTTCGCCCTTTCCTGCACTGATTTGCTGGTTTCGATGACATCTTGCCTGGTTTATTTCTGAGATCCAGCAGCACTGGACAGGTATCGTGTTCGTCAGAGCAGTCGACAGTCTCTATCGTCTTGCTGTTGCTTCGGATGCAGATGGGAAATGTCTCTCACACAACGTATCGAGAGGTGATAAGCATTTCGCTCTCCAATGGAGTCGAGGAATGGCAAGCCCGTCTTTCTCCCGTTTCATCTGTCTTTCACGCCTGTGGTCTCGGCGCGTGGACGCCTTTCCCTTCAATTGGTGCTCTGCCATTTGATAATGCAGCCGGTATCTGAGGCTGTACGTCAAGAGCACTCCGTCAATTGTGCTCCCGAATGCATTAGTTACTCGTGATTGACGAGCATCAGTCAGTACATTTGATGGTTGTGGTGTGATTCAAATGAGTTGTGACTTTTGTGAGCTTATTTTTTAGAGCACATCAAATCACAGAATCGACGACAACAGCGCAACGAAGAGGCTAGAGCTGTTGAAACTTTCGAGATAATCGTATTCATCCCAGAAGAACACACAGACACAATTTCAAGATCATCTGGTGAGATCGGTAACATCGTCGTGTTGACGAGTAACCCTAAGATCCGATTACAACCCTTGAGAATTTGCCAAGAAATGTAGGACTCTGGTTCTAACGGATCAGAGGGCGACATGATGGCGATCACTAGCAACGAGGATGTATTATGGATAGTCGTCATCATGTCTAACTGCACGAGTGACGTGTCGCGTTGGCGAGAGTATGAGTCTGAGAGCTCACCATGCCTCAAGAGTGCGAGATGCTCACTGACGGGCATGGATCGCAGACGACCACAATGCCTTTCTACAAGATAAAGCTAGGTTTGTGACTTTGAAGACACAAATTGGGACACGCATTGCGAGGTGTCTTCAGTCGCGATACGCGAGCAAGCAGAATGGTAAGTTCGATCACAGCGGGCTTGACTCCTGCAATGGAGAGCTATGGGAGCAATGATGTACTTTCGATTCGCGCCACGAATACCACACGCATGGCATCTGGAAGCATCGACTGCGCTTCCAGTAGACGAGAAGATCTTGTCCGTCTTCAGCGACAGAATGGCCGCTTTTTGCTCTGCAAATCGAGATTCCGGGTTGCCTTGTCCCCGGGGAACCCATGCACACATGCACGGAATGAACGTGTCGATCATTTCGTCGTTTCCCCTACGATCGACATCGCTGGTCGCCCGGTCCAGACTTTGTTGCCGAGACATATTCCTGGGCTGCCCAAGTCGAGGAATCCTTGTAGTAGTAAATCGCAGATAGCCTAATAGTGGACAAGAATGATTCTCTGGTACCGTTTCGAGCGCCGAAACTCTTCAGGGCTCGGTTCCGACCGATAGCAGCGTTCTTGGTACAGCAGGATGACCTAGACGATCGCGATAGGGAATGCGAGCTTGTGCAGAAGGAAGCAGACGTTGATAGGGATCAGTGGTCAAGAGTGAGGAATATGCTTCTTCGCTGTGCATTCCAAGCATATGCAGGATTGACAAATCGCTTCGAAGGATGTTTTCCATCGTATCTTCGATCTGAACCTCTGCTCAACGATGACATCCTCACTCTCAAGAGCTCTTCTGAGGCTGACATCCCAGAAGAATGGTTCGGAGCATGCCCGGCCACGTGCATGGCCGCCGGTATCTAATCAGTAAGGTAAGGTAGCTTGGTACCGCGCTACCGCTACGCCATTCGCAGTGACTTATGGTGGCAGGAAAGTTATGCGTTGACGAAGAGTTCGTGTTATGCTGCAGAGTTGCTGTTGTCTAAGCTATGCCTGAGCGAGGCTGGTGTTCTAAGCCAAGGAAGGGCTCTTGCATAAGTTGAAAGCCTCGAACAAAGTCTGCGCCAGTGCGGCGCTAGAGCGACGCTCGAAGCTGTATGTCTCACTTCCAAAGGCGGAAAAGCGCGGAAGCAGCCAACGCGTTGAGCGTGTTTGCACTGCGATACTTCGATACCTCTTGACGATGAGCAGAGCTGCTGCGAAAGAGTTCGTGGTTCCGTGCTCGGATGAGTCAACCTTGATGTGTTCCGTTCGGCGCACCGAGAACGTGGGAAGCTACCAATCTTTCGACACAGTGATCAGAGCGATAAGGTGTCGAAGTATGAGCTCGCCGCGTCCATCGATGTTCGAAGTGTTGATCTCCTTGCGACCACTGTTCGGAGAATTCTCCGGACCTACTCGAGCCGTCTTGCTCTCTTCTCGCTACTCAGGTTCAGACATGCGCGGCGCCGAAGCCATGAGACGAGGGGATTGCGAATCTGTGCCAATCGTGCAAGGAAGAAATTGCTATCATAAATACCGTTTGATTAGATGCGTCATAAGTCTTGACCTTTGCGGGACCTGTCCAAGGAGAAGTAGAAATAGAAGCGTGTAAGCGGTGAGGAACCTCGCGTCTTCGTATTCCTGTGCCGTATAGCAGACTGTATATGCTGAAAGCAGCTAGAAGTCAGAATTAAAGCCGTTGCTTCTCGCGCCACGTGTGTCGGCTCTGAGGTTGCAAAAAGGCATTGTGGTGGCCAAAATTGCAGCCTCTGCCCGGCTTGTCTCGGTACGGCGGGTATACATTTCGTTCAACGCGATTGAAGGTAGAGAGCGCTCGCGAGCTTTGGTGCGGCGCATTCATGTGAGCAGCAAGTAAGAAAAATCTGTCTCGGTTGGCGGCGAATTTGTGGTGGAAAGGATCAGACACGCGCAAGCTCGAGAAAGCTGTTGAAGAGGAGTTGGCTGGGCAGGAGATGCAGGCAAATCGGGAGCGATTCGGACCCGCACTGAGCCGCAATGAGCAGGGGGCTGTCAGACTCTAATCGCGACGACACCTCCCGCGCTCTGTTGCATTGCAAAGCAACGCCATCAATTTTTGGCCCCATCCGCCTGCATCTGTAATCAGAGATTTCCTGGCAGTGAATACTGCTCGACTGGGAAGGGAAATCTACCCGGCAGCCGCGCCTCAGACCGACGACATCGAAACAAGGCAGAATCCTTCCAACAAGACGCCTCTTGTCTTGGGACCTCAACAATCCGACACAAAAGCAGACAGATACAGTCAACATGCACAGTGGTGTGATGCCTCCTATATATGGATATCCATATAATTGAAGGACCATGTCTCAGATTACAGTACTTCGAGAACAAATTCTAGGAGGCATTCCTATATCGCGTGGCTTTGGCGTGGCATGACCTTCTCCCTGCTGTTTTCTGAGAGATGTACCTGGTAGCTTTCCCTTTCAGGACTTCAAACTCGCTAATATCGCTGCTTTGGCTTGCAGTTCTGTGCTCCTGCGTCTGCCAGGGCGCCAATGACGCTGCAAATGCTCGCGATCAGAAGAGTCTCTCGATGCAGAATTCCAGATCCCCGAAATTGGCGAGTCAGTCTGACCCCACGGGCGGCAGATATCACACACTAGCCTTCCAAAATCAGAAGCACCGAAACCTTGCAACCTATTCAGGATCATGCAGATAGCAAAATCGGCCAGGCGTCCAGGCACGACATGCGGCTACCGGGCTGCTGGGCCGTTAGCGTTTGTTGAGCCTTGAGCCCAAGTGAAATCGGTATGCCAAGCTGCACCCTCTGCCTCCACCTCACCTGTTTGTCAGAGCGCTTCTGATTGCACATCCACGTGCGCTACCATTCTGCGAAGTACAGCGTACCTACGGAAGAGTCTCAACATGAGCGCATTTGCCCTGAAGGATCCGAAATTCCTTAGAATGACCGATTCGCTGTGGGTTTTCTGCACGGAGTTCTCTATCGTGGCGAACGCCTGTTCTACTGATCGTCATAGTCGCCGACAGGTATTCGATCGCTGATTCGCATTTTGATCAACGGAGAAGAGTGACCGTTTGACGTACCGCGCGCCCAGCTGCGAGCAGAAAGTATACATCAGTCTCGTTTCATGAAGACACAGCGGGCCGTCCTGGGCATCACGGTCGTGCGCTTTCAGACGTCAGGCGCTTGTCAAGACAAACTCCTGCAGTTCCCTGTCGTAGCGTGCTTTAGCATCAACTCAGTACTATCTCTTGCCAGTGACCTGATCGAGCTACGAGGACGGCATCAAGCGAGATATGTGCTTGCATGAGCACGTTGAGTATGACGACTCACGGGCGCTCGAAGTGCGCCTAGAAGAGACGGCCCGGGATCCCACCTTGCCGTAAATGGCATGCACAGAATGTCATCCGCCCCAAGTAGGAAATTTGGACGATGAATCAGGCCAGCAACCTCACAGGCAATCAGTTCCAGGCTTCTGTTTGGACTTGGACACTCTTCTTCACGCACGCAAGCGATCCTGACAGGTTCACAGCCCACCATGCACGCGGCAGGACCGAACCAATTCGGGACAACAACACATGGCGCTCCGAACGCTTCTGAAAGCCTGGGCATCTTTTGTGCTTGCATGTTCCGAACCTGCCGACAGTAATCTGAGGGCCTGGTGGCGCCCACGAGGCTCTCGTGGCGTGTTGTTAGCGAAAGGCACAGTCCATTCCAGTCAGGTTCGTATCTCCCTATGTCTCTTTTGGGCAAGCTGAATCTCTCACGGAGCTCGACGGCGGCATGGCAGTCTCAACGACGCAGCGAGCTGTCGGTGGCCAGCCCCATATGCTGTCTCAGAGCAAGCTCTGCCATCCAGCCTTGCGCATCTTCTCTCGTTCTGTCCATCACGTCCAGGCCCGGCATGTCATTCGTTTAGCATCAATAGGATTACAGCGACCTTGTCTTTCAAGAGCTTCGTTGATCCTCCTCTCTCGTTTTCAATTTTTGCTGTACATGGTCGTTGGTGCCAGTTGGCACAGTACATACTACGATGGGTGTTTGGGAATGGTTTGTTTTGAGCGTACTTTGTGTTCTTTCAGCGACTGCGTACAAGTTTGATCAAGCATACACAGAGGTCAACCTCAACCAGAACCAGACTGCCATCGATCCTCTGGACTTCTGGGGAGAATGGACCGGACACAACTATACTGGCTCGCCCGACAACTGGAGGTTCCCATTCTACACCCTCTTCCTCGACCGTTTCGTCAACGGCGATCCTTACAATGACAACAACAACAACAGCGCCTTCGAACGTGTCACCGATTCGAATCAAATGCGACATGGTGGTGACCTTCAAGGTCTTGTTGATACGCTCGATTACATCCAAGGAATGGGAGTCAAGGTAAGTCTACGCGATCGATCCTTTGCAGCATCGTGCTAATGTGTTGCGACAGGGTCTGTATATTGCTGGCTCTCCATTTATGAATGCGCCATGGCAGTACGACTCTTACTCGCCGCTCGACCTCACTCTCCTCGATCCTCACTTCGGCTCCATCGATATGTGGAGGGTCGCCGTTGATGAGATCCATGCTCGTGGAATGTATGTCGTGCTTGACAATACATTTGCGACACTTGGCGATCTTATCGGGTTTGAAGGATACCTCAATACAACGACTCCATTCACACTTCAAGAGCATCGCGTGTTGTGGAAGTCAGACCGTCACTATTGGGACTTTGACATCAGCAATGAATACACGGAGAACTGCACATATCCTCGCTTCTGGAACGAGACTGGCTTTCCGATCGATCAAGAGATCAAGGATCAGATGAAGGGATGCTACATGTCCGAGTTCGATCAGTACGGTGATACTGAAGCCTTCGGTGTCTATCCGGATTGGCGACGTCAGCTGTCGAAGTTCGCTTCCGTGCAGGATCGTCTTCGTGAATGGCAGCCTTCCGTTCGTGCTAAGCTGGAGCACTTCTATTGCATGGCCATCGCTCAGCTTGATATTGATGGCTTCCGTTACGATAAGGCTGTTCAGGCCACCGTCGATGCAATGGCAGATATGAGTGCTGCAACCAGAAGATGCGCGAGAAGATATGGCAAGGAAAACTTCTTCTTGCCAGGCGAGGTCACTGGTGGAAACTCATTCGGCTCAATCTACATCGGTCGTGGACGACAACCAGATCAGGTGCCAGACAACATCACGCAAGCCGTCCAGCTTACCCGCGACTCATCTGACGATTACTTTATCCGTGACAAGGACCAGGTCGCCCTCGATGGCGCGGCTTTCCACTACACCACCTACCGCTCTTTGACCAGATTTCTCGGTATGGACGGTAATCTGGAAGCTGGCTACGATGGACCGCGCAATTGGATTGATCAGTGGAACACGTTCCTGCTCACCAATGACATGATCAATGCGAACACTGGCGTCTTTGATCCGCGCCACATGTATGGTGTTACCAACCAGGACGTCTTCCGATGGCCGGCTATCGAGCGTGGTGTTGAGCGTCAACTGCTAGGTCACTTCATTACTATCCTGCTGATGCCTGGCATTCCGAAGCTGTTGTGGGGCGAAGAGCAGACCTTCCATGTACTTGACAGCACGAACGACAATTACATTTTCGGTCGACAGCCGATGTCAACTCAAACCGCGTGGCAGACTCATGGCTGTTATGCTCTCGACTCCAGCCAATACTACCAGATGCCTTGGGATCGAGCGAGGCATGGATGCAACGATGACTCTGTCAGCGCAGACCATCGTGACCCTTCTGCGCCTGTTCGAAACATCCTCCGCCATTTCTTCCACCTCCGTGAAGCTTTCCCGGTGTTGAACGACGGATTCTTTTTGCAGCAGCTTTCCAACCAGACCTGGGAAGTGTTCTATGCAGGTTCAAGTGGTGTTGCAACCGAGACTGGCATGTGGAGCGTGCTGCGAAACAGCTTGCCGGCGATTCAGAATCTCACCAGCACCCGACACGGACACGGAAATGGCACAAGAAATCATACTCAACCAGCATCGCCAGTATGGCTACTCTACACGAACTTGAACGCCAGCCAGACGTATCACTTCGAATGCCGAGACAACGCGACAGATCTCAATACGACAGCATTGATTTCACCCTTCCCCGGAGGCACAACCGTGAAGAACCTGATTTATCCTTACGATGAGCACACTCTGAAGAACGGCACCCAGTATCTCGGCATCGGCGGCTCAACCAAGCCCAATGGATGCCTTGACAGACTTGCCATGAAAGCTTACGATTTCAGAGCATACGTTCCGAAGAGCCAGTGGGTGGGACCAAAGCCAGTGATCACCAAGTTCCTGCCAGGGCACGATGCTCGCTTCCTCTCTAACAACACTGATGCCGCAGGTACCGAGGACATTCGGCTAGCATTGGACTTCTCCTCAGACATGGAATGCGACAGTATTACTGAAAGCATTAGCTTCAGCTCCAAGACGGAGACTGGCATCTACCCATACATTGACCTCGACAGTGTCAGATGTGGTCAAGTCAACGAATCGTCAGAGACCATCTGGGTGGCAGAGATCCCTTCCATGTTTTCGTGGTCAGCAACTGTCAAGAACGTATCCAACGGAATTCATCGTATGACAGTGGATCGACCAAGCGCGGTTCGCATGTCTGGCCAGCGACATAATGTCACCACCGAGTCTCGCGATCACTTCTTGTTCCGCGTCGGACAAGCCAACAATCCCATGGTCTTCACACGATCTGCAAATTACTCAACGACTCTCCTCGCGACAAGCCACCATGGTCAGATCACCCTGAACCATTCCGCCGCCGGCGCAGATCTCTACAGGTACTCCACCGACTTTGCAGGCTGCTTCTCAGACTGGACTCCATACACAGGAGGTGAGGAGACAGTATCCGCTCATCCTTGCGAAAACGCAAATGCCAAGTCATGGAATGGCGACCATGTCCGTGTTGAATACTTCAGCCGTCTCGGAGGCTCGAGCAGTCATGTACAGCAAGGAGATCTGCATAGCAAACCTCGCAGATTCCCACACATGTACCTGAATGGTCCGTACAACGCATACGGCTATGATGCAGGACTTGACAACAAGATGAAGCTCACTGATGACTACACTTGGGAGTTCAACTGGAATCGCGAGTGGTCCAACAATGGCACAATCGGCCAGATCAACGTATGGGGCATGGGACCAGATGGCACTCCTGACCAGCGCATGGTGTTGGGTGACATTGACGGTGACTCTGTTCTGGATCAGCTTCCACCATCGTCGCTCGCCAAGCTTGTGCTCAACGTCACTGCACCACCGCCAAAGCCCTACCTCGCCTGGAGATTCGTCGTCAACGATGGTAACCTGCGCTTCCGCCTCGAGCCTACTGGCTCGATGTGGTGGCAATTTGCACTTTATGTGGTCCTCTGGGTCGCGCCTCTCATCACCGCAGCGCTTTCAACCTACGTCTTCGTCGGCAGCTTCTACAAGATCAAGTTCAACAAGATCGGTGTTTCTGAGAAGCTTGGACTTATGGGCCTGATCCCTGCTCCACTTCGAAAGTACTTCCCCAAGGAGAGTGCTGATGAGCGCAAGAGTCTGATCACGAAGTTGAAGCACAGCTCTTCCATCTTCACCAGAGGTTCACAAATCTGGTCTCGTAAGGGTGAGGACATCATGAACCAGCCAGACACTCGCCGCACTGTCCTGATCGCGACGATGGAGTACGATATCGAGGACTGGAACATTAAGATCAAGATTGGAGGTTTGGGTGTCATGGCTCAGCTCATGGGTAAGAACCTTGAACACCAGGATCTGATCTGGGTCGTTCCTTGCGTTGGTGGCATCGAATATCCTGTGGATGAGCTGGCTATGCCTATGACAGTCGCTGTCATGGGTAAGACGTACGACGTCAACGTTCGTAAGTGGTGACCTCGGAATCTTATGGTCCGTGGAACAAGCTGACACAACTTACAGAGTACCACAAGCTCCGCAACATTACCTACGTCCTCCTCGATGCACCGATCTTCCGACAACAAACCAAGGCTGAGCCATACCCGGCACGAATGGACGATCTCGATTCTGCGATCTACTATTCTGCATGGAATCAGTGCATTGCTCAAGCACTTGTCCGCTTCCCTATCGACTTGTACCACATCAACGACTACCACGGTACTGTGGCTCCATTGTACATCTTGCCCAGGACGATTCCAGTCTGCCTTTCGCTCCACAATGCAGAGTTCCAAGGTCTCTGGCCGATGCGCACCAGGAAAGAGCGAGACGAGGTCTGCTCTGTCTTCAACTTGCCGCCAAATGTTGTTTCCGAGTATGTCCAGTACGGCGAGATCTTCAACTTGCTGCACGCTGGAGCCTCTTATCTGAGAATCCATCAAGAAGGGTAAGCATTCCATCCCACACATCATGCATAGCTTGAAGCATGCTAATTCAATTCCAGCTTCGGAGCAGTCGGTGTCTCGAAAAAATACGGTGCTCGAGCATATACCAGATACCCAATCTTCTGGGGTCTGAAGGAGGTCCAAGCACTTCAAAATCCGGACCCTTCTGACACCGCAGTCTGGGACAAGAAGCTTCCTGACCAGAAAGACATCCACATCGACGAAGAGTTCGAGAAGAAGCGTCTCGAAGATCGTATTCAAGCACAAGAGTGGGCTGGTCTCGAGCAGGATCCGAAAGCTGAGCTCTTTGTGTTCGTCGGAAGGTGGTCCATGTGAGTGAAACACAATATTTGAATATGGCTTGATTAGCACACTGACAATGCTTTCGCAGGCAAAAGGGAATTGACTTGATCGCTGACGCTTTCCCGGCAATCCTCGAATCGCACCCAAACGCCCAGCTGATCACTGTAGGACCTGTGATCGACTTGTACGGCAAATTTGCCGCATTGAAGTTTGATCGCCTGATGGAGCTCTACCCAAAGCGAGTGTGCTCAAAGCCAGTGTTCACGGCGCTGCCTCCATTCATCTTCTCCGGAGCCGAGTTCGCCCTTATCCCATCTCGTGACGAGCCCTTTGGTCTTGTCGCAGTAGAGTTTGGTAGAAAGGGCGCACTCGGTGTTGGTGCAAGAGTTGGTGAGTTCATCCGTCTGTGTTCATCATTACAAGATCTCGCTGACATGACTTTACAGGTGGTTTGGGTCAAATGCCTGGCTGGTGGTACACTGTCGAAAGTACCACCACTGCTCACTTACTTCATCAATTCAAGGACGCCATTCGCGGAGCGCTCAGCTCGCCCGTCAAGACCAGAGCCATGATGAGAGCCCGATCAGCCAAACAGCGTTTCCCAGTCCAGCAATGGGTCGAGGAACTTGAAGTCCTACAGTCCACATCGATTCGTACCCATGACAAAGTCGCTGCAGAGAAGAACTCTTGGTCCAGCTCCACGATCACTCTGGTGCATCCTCACCCGAGCATTCATCCAACCCTTGGCACTGGGAGACAAACGCCCAGAGGCTCGATGTATGGACCTAGCACTCACGCGTCCTGGGATGGAAGCCAAAGCGAGAAAATCGACGACGACGAGATCATTGTTGGCGATCGTGAACCACTTCCACCAATGGCCTCCGAAATCGTTCGGGAGTACAGAGAGTCGACTCATCCTTTCCCAAGTCTGCACCAGGATGTTGCTGACGACAACCGATCTGAGTGCTCTATACATACACCACCGCGCTGCGTCTCGCCGATTCAGCCTGAGGAGCGCACTGAGCCTTCATCGCCGGTGCTTTCAAAGTCACCGCATCACTCCAGGAATCGATCAAGCATGGCACTTCCCCAGACCCCGAATCCGAACCGTGCCAGCACAGTGAATTTCTCCACTGCCCGCACTAGTATCATACCCCGAACAGTCTCTGGGCTCTCTATGCAGAACATCGTTGGCGAAAAGACGGACTTCAATCTCCAAAAGGTCGATCCCTTCTTCACCGATACCAATGGCCACTTCTACCGAGCATTCGGTCGCAAGCTCGGAAACCTTGATGCCAGCAACTCTGAATCAAGCAACTGCATTGAAGAGTTCTTGGTCAAATCCGAGAAAGAATGGTTCACTGAGTTCCGAAATGCCAAACTTGGTATGCTCAAGCGCGACGGCATCACGACTCGTCCCGAATCGATCGCGCCTTCCGAGCCAGCAACTGCAGACAATGCTTCCGGAAAGTCAGAGATCCAAGTCGCTGACTTCGAGCTCGGTGATGAGTACAAGCCTCCAACTGGTCTGCGGAAATGGATGCAGGTTCGTGTTGGTGCTTGGCCACTTTATGCATACTTCATGGCTCTCGGCCAGATCATTGCAGCCAACAGCTACCAGATCACCCTCCTGACAGGCGAGGTAGGTCAGACTGCAACGAAACTCTACGTTGTGGCTTCGATCTACCTGGTCGCTTCCTCGATCTGGTGGCTCTGCTTCCGACGATTCGCCTCCTACGTCTCGCTCTCCCTGCCTTTCCTCTTCTACGGATTGGCGTTCTTCTTCGTTGGCATTGCTCACTTCGCGCCAACTATGGACGGTAGAGGCTGGGTTCAAAACTTTGGTACCGGCTTCTACACCCTCGCCTCTGCTTCGGGAGCCCTGTTCTTCGCACTCAATTTCGGAGACGAAGGCGGCGCTCCGGTCAAGTCCTGGGTCTTCCGAGCCTGCGTCATCCAAGGCTCTCAGCAACTATACGTCGTTGCACTCTGGTACTGGGGCAGCTTCTTGTCACGTCAACGAGCATTGGGCTTCGAAGCAAGCCAGGACTCCGTCGTCGGCACCTGGAAAGTCACTGCGATCACACTCCCAATCGCAGTATTCCTCTGGGCCGTCTTCCTTATCATGTTCCTGGGTCTTCCATCCTACTACCGCCAAGCTCCTGGTAAGATGCCCAGCTTCTACAAATCCATTGCTCGCCGCAAGGTTGTGCTTTGGTTCTTCGTCACCGCTCTGGTACAAAACTTCTTCCTCTCCGCACCTTACGGACGAAACTGGTCTTTCCTCTTCAGCAGTATCCACGCACCTGCCTGGCAAGTCCTGCTACTAGTCTTTCTCTTCTTCGTATTCGTATGGGCCGGCTTCTGCGGGCTCTTCGCATACTTATCGAAATCGCACTCGTGGATTCTGCCATTGTTTGCGATCGGTCTCGGCGCTCCTCGATGGGCGCAAATCTGGTGGGGTACGTCTAACATCGGTCTCTGGCTCCCTTGGGCTCCTGGCAGTGTTGAGACTGGAGCCATCTACATTTCTAGCGCCTTGATCTCTCGATCCCTCTGGCTCTGGCTCGGCGTGCTTGACGCTATTCAAGGTGTCGGTATCGGCATGATCATGCTGGGAACCTTGACTCGTAACCACGTCGCTTTCGCCCTCACCGCTGCTCAGGTCCTCGGTTCGATGGCCACGATGCTCGGACGCGCTGTCGCACCCAATAGACTGGGTCCCGGACCTATCTCACCAGATATCAGTGGAGGTATTGGCGCTCTTTGGAGTGCCTGGTTTTGGATTGGTTTGATCGCGAATCTGGCGCTTTGTGTTGGATTCTACAAGTTCTACAGAAAGGAACAGCTGCAAAAGCCTTGATCGAGAGGCTTTAATAGACTATGTGTTTATGGGAAACGGGAACCTCATACTTGAGGAAGGAACTATAGAGACGACTTGTGATGACCTTCGATGAGATAAATTGGCATTTGTAGATAATAGATAGCATAATACCCACATTACGGTCTTTTTGAAAGCAAGAATGTTTTATATCCAGTGTCAGAGAAGAGTGAGGAGAAGGACTGCCTTGCGGAAGTGGTTGTTTCAACGATGATTGCTTGGCACTCAAGCGCGACTCCTTGCCGAGGATCACTTCCGCATGCTCGCACCTTTCACGTACCTCGTGGGCCATCTACACATTCGCGTGTATCATAATCAGCTTTTGCGGAACGCGTAGTGGTTCTCTGAGAGGACGTCGGGCTTTGTAGTGAATCGTCTGACCGGGTCACGCAGCTTCATTCTTCGCCGTTCCAACCCAAAATACGCTCTTCGATTCACAGCCTATTTCTAGTTCCTTGAGAGGTTGTGAATGAATACTGGCAAGACAAGCAAGAGAATGGAAGGAACTATATGATGAGATGGGCATGTGGAGAGAACGGGTTGCTAGAAAGAGCTGCTAAACAGAATACACTGCAGTCAATTGAGTGAATCACTCATACGATCGTGCCAGGAACATTTTGGGCATTGCCATGGATATCGCAGCCTCGCAAACTGCCATTCATTCCTCTTCCAAGTGAAGGGACAAGATTGGCTTGACAGAGTCAAGGAGCAGACGTAGTGATCCACAAGACTGGCATCACCTTCCTATGCTTTCGGCAAAGTCTCTGCAGTCAATCCCATGAGTGGCCGAAGAGTACGATCGACGGGAAATTCAATCACCACAGGTCCCTCTATAAGGATAGCCGCTTTGAATGCTTCCTGCAACTCCTCTCGATTGTGTACCCTGCGCGTGCTGCAACCCCAGGACTTTGCGCTCGCGGCGATATTCAGTCCCGGTAAATCTAGATGCGGCACATTTGGCGTCTCTTCCAACACGGCAAATTCTTTGAGGACCGCATACTCTTCATTGACAGGCACAAGGCAGATCAGCTTCAGCTTGTTCTGCACAGCGGTATACAGGGACTGTAGAGAGTACTGGAACGAGCCATCTCCGATGACCAGCACAGTCAGTCGTCCCGTCGACATGAGTTTCTGTGCCATTGCCATACCCACAGCAGCGGGCATGTTCCAACCCAGACCACCGCTCGCGAAGGTGAACGAGGTCTCTGGTTTAGTGCTTTGCCAAGCCTGGTACAGATCCCCGGTGTTCGAGGGAGTTTCGTGGCACAATATGGCATCGTGGGGACGTACTTCAGCAACTGCGAAGAAAGCTTCGAATGCCGTCATCAAATGCGTCGCTCTTGGGTTTGTGATAGCTGCGGGTTTAGCACGAACGTAAGGCTTAGAGGCATTTCTCTCCATGGGAACTTTCTTAAGAAGGCCAAGCAGTCCTTCAATCGCCAACCCAGCATCTGACAGCAGACTGTCGCCAGTCACCGCCTTTGCGGCGTCGTTCGGATCGTTCGTGATATGCAGCAACCTCGTGCCTTCCTCCAGCACCGGACCCGCCATCCAAGGATAATACCGAAAGACTTCAGCACCAATCACCAGAACCAAATCAAATTGACGAAGGTGTCGAGCCAGAGGACCTCGCGCGGTAGGCAACGGGCCCATATACAATTCATGATCCTCTGGAAACACAGCCCTTTCAGAAAGCGGAGCCTGGAACACAGGACATGCAAGCAGTTCCGCCAACTCGACAGCCTGATCCCATGCCAAAGCTTTATCAACTTCCGCCCCAAGGACCAACGCCACACTCCCCGCCTTCTCCCTGATTACATCCGCAAACTCCTCGAGCTGTCTGGGATCTGGTCCAAACCTCGTACTTACAGTCCTTGGAATCACAGGTTTGTTGTACGGCACATCCCAGTCATCCAATGGTACAGAAATATATACCGGACCCATAGGCGGCTGCATCGCCATTGAAACACCACGAACCAACGCGGCTGGAACATCGACTGCACGAACTGGTTCGTATGACCATTTGATGTAAGGTTTAGGAAGCATTGTCGCTTCACGATTCGCAAGCATAGGTTCTCCGATCAACATTTCTCGAGTTTGTTGGCCGGCGATGATTACGAGGGGGATTTTTGTTAGGTATGCTGTCATGATTGTTCCCTACATGCATGTCAGCCGGAGTGAGAAAGTGTCTCGGCTACTTTTGGACTTCATATACCATGCCATTTCCAGTTCCCGCGCTGGTATGGAGGCTGACTAGAACTGGTTTGCGTGTGGCTTCCGAATATCCTCCAGCCATGCCTACGACGGATGCTTCTTGGAGGCCCAAGACGTAGGTGAAGTCTGAAGGGAAGTTTTTGAGCATGGGTTGTTCCGTGGAGCCTGGGTTGCCGAAGATCGTGGTCATGCCGTAGGCACGGAGGGTGGAATAGAAGGCATGCCAGACTGTGGGTTCTGAGGAGGAAGGCATCTTCTTTGCACCGTGTTGGCTCGAATGATCCAGCTGGAATCTTCTTGAGATGTTTTTAAGTCGGAGGGTCTTACACTGGACACGAGAAGAGGAAAATCAACGGAGGTCGAGCAAGCCAGCTCTCTCAAGGAGTAGGATTGCTGTGATGTTAGACCAAGCTACGAGGTCGCATTTGCCGTTGTCCGGCATTCGGCTCCCACTGTGAAGCGAAATGTGATGCGACGTCGCGCAGGAATCAGTCAGCCATGAACAGGTGGTCAAAGCTGCAGAATCAGGACATGGAACTTTTAGCGAGCTGCAAGACGCGTATCTCCTCAAACCAGCTAGAGCTGTATAGCATCTTGTTTCGGGATTTCGGCCGAAGGCTATGTATCAGGCTTTGGAAGGACTGAAGCATCGTCAGCTAGTAGTCTTATGACTAAGGCTTGCTGACTCAGCGCACAACCAAGAAAGCTTGGTTCGTTTAAGTCTTTCACATGTTCGCGTCTACTACCACGCCATACGCACAGGATACATCATCTACTTTGCCAGTCCCATCTCACGATCCTCCAACAGCTCTTTAAACATTCCCAGCGCCTCATTCTTCTCTCCTTCAATATCTCTATGCCACATCCAATCCATCCTCCACATAATATTCTCCCTGAAACTTTCGGGATCGTCTCCAACACCAGGCAGCCTCAGCGCACAAAGCTCCCCAGCCTCACGACTAGTCTCACAAACCCTCTGAGTCCTAGGTCTACGTATCTTGTCATAAGCCACAAAAGCAAACGGCAATTTCTCTACCCTATCAACCTCCGCGAACAAATTGCTCAACACATATGCGTCCTCAATGGCTTGTCCAGCACCCTGGCCTTGAAATGGCGTTGAAGCGTGTGCTGCATCTCCAAGCATGACGACGCGGTCTTTGTAGTATGTCGGAGCTTTAGGATCGTCCCACATGGACCATGCGGCAGTATCTGTATTGTCGAGGAGTTTAAGGAGTTTTTGAGCTTGTTTGCCCCAGCCTGTAAACTCTGATGCGATCTTCGAGTATTCGGCTTTCTGGACCCAGGGACCAGTCCATTCTTTGTAGGAGCTGTTGATTGCGACGACGTTCAGAGTGGACCCGAAATCGATGGGATAGGTCATTATACTGCCGCCATGGCCGACCAAGATGGTAGAGTTCTGCGCATACTTCCCTCCAAGGGCGGCTTCTGCGTCTTCCATGGGAATGAGGCCTCGGTAGGCTACACTGCCTGAGAAGACAGGGTTCAAGGCAGGATGATTCTCGCCCAGTATATGCTTTCGAACGGCACTGTGCACTCCATCGGCACCGATGACACAGTCTGCCTCTGCCGTTGTCTCGTCTTTGAAGTGGAGCTTGAGAGAAGAGTCCGGTTGCTCCTCTATCTTTATGAGGCGCTTGCCAAAGTGGGCGATCTCCTTTGGGACTAATGTCACAAACTCGTCGAGAAACTTGGCTCGGTGAACAGTGCTTTGTCCAGTCTCGTTCTTGGGTGTGGCAATAAGTTCTCCTTCCCGTTCGCCCATGCCGTAGATATACTCGAACCAGACATTCTTTTGATCGCGCCAACCGTTATGTGTTGCTTGACGAAGGTACGCCTCTTCAGTGTCTTTTCCGAGCAGTCGCAAAGCTCTTTGTGCATTTGGACCAAATGCCACACCCGCACCAATCTCTGAGAACTTGTGGGCAGCTTCGTAGATGCTTACTTCCAGGTGCGGGAGTTTGAGAAGGCCAATGCCGACACACAGACCTCCCATACCACCGCCAATCACGGCAACTCTGATCTTCTTGTCCGAGTGAGACATGACCATGCTCGAGTCCTTCGGTGGAATTTAATGAGCTGCTCTGTCGTGGATGAGGAAGTCTGAATAAAAGACTGGTCGTAATCATGATATACAAGTGCAACACTTTATCATCACCTATGTTCATCGTCGACGTAGAGAGGCGTGACCTTGACTTCGCGTGCTCGCGATGTTCGTGCTCCAGCTCGGCTTGTATGGTAGGATCTTGCAGTATGCATGGAGCGAGAAGCTTTACTAGCGCGAAGCTTGCAGGCATCGCACTCGGCCTTCCAGAAAGGCGAAGGATTGGGTTGAGCGGCATAGCCTTTCGCCTCGTGCATGATGGCTATAGGAGAATCCGAGTAACGTCTCGCTATGATCCCGTTTCTGCCAGTCGCTGTTCGGTGGATACCTACGGGACAACTCGCAGATCCGTGCCTGAAGGCAACGTCATTCGCCATTTGCATGCAAATTCGACGTAAATATTGTGCCATGTCGCGTGGCTCTAGAGTCTGATGTGCAGGAAGAGCATTACAAGAACCTGTACAGATAATTGCAATTCTTGTCAACTCCAATTCTGAATGCAACAAGACATGGTCTCGCAAGACTTGCAAAAGGTTCGTCGCCTTAGCGCACTGCTGCGATCGTTTGCTTGCTGACCATAACAGTTGCTTCGCCAGTTGGTGACAGCAAACCATGTACTCCATTACCACGGCGCCGTAGATGGCTTCGGCCATGTGTCGGTAAGGCATCCCGAGAAACCAGACGTCTACATCATGTGCGGATACATGCCGCCAGCGTTGGTCGAGAGCGAGGATGATCTAATCGAGTACTACGTCGACGGCAGTGCACCGGTAGATCCAGCAGCAATGAAGGGTTATTCGGAGCGGTACATTCATGGCGAGTTGTTCAAGAAGTATCCAGAAATCCAATGTGTGGTCCACTCGCATGCCGAGGCAGTGCTGCCATACGTCTGCAGCGAGGCGGTGCTGAAGCCCATGTACCACATGGGCGGCTTTCTTGGGTCGGAAGTTCCCGTGTGGGACATCGTGAGCGTATATAACGATGAGCTTCATCAGCAAGACATGCTTGTCAACAACGAGAGGCTAGGATCTTCTCTTGCATCGGCCTTCTCGGCATCCAACAGCACAAGTCTGGACAAGAATGTGGTTCTGATGAAGAGACACGGCTACACCACCTGGGGTAAAGACATCCCCACGGCTGTCTATCGCGCCATTTATACCTTGGTCAATGCCGGAATCCAGACCAGCGTCAGCATACTTCAGCCGGGAGTTGAAGCGGTGGGACTGTCGGAGCGCCACTGCAAGGACTGTCAAAAGATGAATGAGGCGACGCAGGACAAGTCGTGGAGACTATGGACACGCGAAGTGGAGGCATCGCCTATATATCGCAATGCCATTTCGGGATAGCATAGACTCTTCGAAGTGGCAATGCATGCTTGCGTATTTCTCATGATTCTGTCGTCATCCTAGATAGTATTCGCCGGTTTGCTGCACAGGATTCTAGTCTGTTTGACTACGTATCGCTGATCGAGCCCTGCCACGCGAAGACTTGCTTAATGGAAGGTCCCTGGGTTTTGTGTTCCAGATTAGTGCACTTGTATTCCTGAAGTTGGATCTGATTTCCGTGCTGCGCAAGATATCTGGTGCAGCTCACGTGAATAGCATCGCCATTGTCGACAGAGAGGAACACTGCATCAGCAAGCCGTGCGGTCTCCGCCACAGCGGGCATTTGCAACTCTCCGAATGGAGGAGCGCAAGCAAGGCGCCAACGGTTCTGCTGTTCCTCCAGCGAGATGAATGCTGTCGCAAATCGAGCAAGCTGCTGACTAGCATTTTGTCCTTCGAATCTGTTCAACTGCGACAGCATCTCAGCAGCGCGATGACGGATGCTGAAAACACGACACTTGCACGCTATCGTAAAGAGAGCTAACAGAATGCCTTGCCCGAATAAGCCAGCGGCTTGAGCCTGACTGGAACCTGAAGCATTGGCATGAAACGGACCGAACATTGGTGGCTGCGGATGCAATTCATCAAACAACGTATAGGCCTTGTCGTCTTCAACAGCATCAAGTCTCCTGATGAGATCGTCGGCTACAGGATTGTCGAATTGTTGCAATCGCAGCAGTCTCTCGACAGCCTCCAGCGTGTCCGAAAAGTCTTGATAGCATAAGTCCGTCCATTGCTCGTCTGTGTGTCGAAAGGACAGGGTGATCATTTTGGCGCAGAAGAATCGCACTTGAAGCCTGAGAGCATTCTGAGGGACATGGGTGTTCATCCTGTTCCATTCCGCAAACGCGGTCTTCCAGTACGCATAGCCTCTTTGGATCCGCTTCAGCCGCAGCTCGATAGATGGAGGTACCGGTACAGACCTGCTCAGGCTGTGCAAGAGACAGAAGCGACTGGCTGGTCTTTGAAAGACAGAAGAGTCCACACGTTGGCGGATTACTTCTCCAGACAGCTGCAGCAGTCCGCTCTGAAGTTCTTGTCCTGCGCTCGTCAGCGTCTCAAGGTGCTGCCGGGCCTCCTCTAGTGTCGAGAACGTCTGTCTGAACTCCAACTCTGGTAGCATAACCGTGACGGGCGATTGGGGAAACGAAGTGTGCATCGACAGGCTGCCTGATGGTGTTGCGGGAGGGTACTCAAGCTGCCCCAGTCTCTCATTCAATATCCTGTTACCAAGACGTGCATGGATCATGGCGGCGAGCGCATTGCCTTTCATGACTTCGAGAACCACGAATATGGCACAGCTAACAATGACAGCCTCTAGTGATGCATGTGGTAGTTCGGCTTGGACAACGGCTCGATTCATCTGCTTGATGGCGATCGAGTAAAATGCCATTGCCAACCTGGGCTGGGCGTGCTTGCCTGGACGTGCAAGGGATGTATGGACCATCTCGAGAGTGCTGCTTTCGAGGGAGCCCAATGCCACCAGTGAGAAAAAGACTGCCGGCTGACGGCCACAGATTGTGATTGCGCGATTGGCCCATAACGTTGGGTAACCACGTTCCGCGTACTGCCTCCGACTGCAATGGCGAAAGTAGTCGAAAGCATGCCGCATCTCGTCATTGACATTGATGTCGTGCACATACATTCGTGGAGTGGTTCCGATTGTTGCAGGTCGTTCTTGGCGCTCCCCGTGATGTTTGTTACTCTCTCGCAGGGTCAACTCCCAGGTGTTGTAGCCTTGGCATTGTCGGCCGGCCTGGAGACACTGATGGCATGACGGCCGCTGTTTACCGCAGCGAATCTTGCGACCACTGCTGCGAATTAGAGAGCGCTCGACATTTACGCCAGGCTAGACTGACCGACAAGTTTGGCAGTACATGTGAGCTGGCCTGTCCACTAGAGACCTTTCCTTCCTGGCTTTGCTTCTTTCTTCCATCTTCGCTTGATGCATGGACATACGTTAACAAAGCACGTAATTGCTCAAGTGCTTCCTCGTCTTGAGCGTGTATTGGCAGCCATCCAAACTTCCGAGCATTTTAGATACTGACACTGGCGCTTAGGTCACGCCTTGGTTAGCCGAGCCTTTCTAGAACTCCAGAGACCATGCCGAGCATGTTCTTCCTAGCTTGCGCTGCTGCGGGATAGTTGGATTAGCTCTGAAGATCAGGCGCTACAACGTCAAGCTCAGTAGCGCATAAGGTGTGCCGCAAAATCGCTACTCTATAGCAGCTTGGCAGCTTCCCAGAGAAGCAGGTGGACTAATGCAGGTACCGTGCCACATCATGGCGAGTTCTGAGTGTGCGTTTGCCGGTGGCATGACGAATGCCGTCAGAATGAAGAGATCCTTCGACTTGCGGCAGAGCTGTGACACGTAAGTCTGGAATGGTCGAAGTATGGTAGTTGCGGTCTCGCGTTGTCGCGTTCTCGCGCTCCGGGTCACCGAAGATAGCGACACGATGGTTTTCAAATGCCGCGTTCCATCTCTCAGGCCGCGGTGGTAGGCCGATCGCTGCGCTCGACTGCTTAGGGACTTTCCAAGGGCATTGGCAATGTCAATGACAAAAGAAACATCCAAGCAGAGAAGGAGGTGGTCGGAGTCCGGGACAAGGGTTTTAGCCGAGTGCCAAGAGAAGCAAAGACGCCCGCTTCGACTTTCCGTCCCTCATTCGATTTCGACTTCACCTTGACGATGACTGACACGTTCTCTGGATGGCGCGTCATGTTGCTAGGCACATCGTTCGCTCTCATGGGCCCGATATGTACACCATACAGGCTTCAAGGCTGGTTTGAGCTGAACCCTTTTGCAAGGCAGGACCAGTTGACCTTGTCCGATGACGCACGCTCAGATGAACTGCGCAGTACATGTGTCTGCTCATCATGTGCTTGAAATGATGCTTGAAGCAGTTCGTACTGAGATTCACAGTTCAAAGACGGAAATTTTCCAGCTCTCTGTCACCTCGGTCAACATACTGCAGCTTCACCAGCAAAACAATCAGTCGAGAAACATGTCAATACTGCTGAGCCTGCCTCCCGAACTGCGCAATCTGATCTGGTATGAAGTTCTTAAGCCGGCTGACGGTCAAGTGTTCCATCTCAAGAATGGCAACATGGAGCCCGGACTGCTTTCAACTTGTCAGCAAACACGGATCGAATGCAGTGGTCTCTTCTACAGCAACAACATCCTCTTCTTCTCCGACCCAAAGGTCTGCATTCGCCGTCTTACTACGATTCTGCCTTCTCATGTCAACTTGATCCCAGAACTACGTTTCGATACTAGCGAAACATGCTTGGACTTTACATCGTGGCAAAAAGCATTCCGCGAGCAGCCTGGTATCAGCCAAAAGGTGAAGATGGAGGGGCTTAGCTACGCGTTGCGAAGTAGCGGGTTGAATTTGAGGCAAGGGATTCTGAAGTGTAGGGTCTTGCGTGGGTGCGGATCGGTCTGGACCAGTGAACCGTGTGCTACTGCTTCCGGTGCTGTGCATAGTTTAATGTTATCATGAAATTTGGGGGTTGACCCAGATTTGCTCGACAGGGTGCTCAATTGCGAGTCGAAACTCTGCACTACAGCATTACACACAAGCCAATCTCCATAGACGTCCGATACAGCACGACCTCAACGTTCCATTAGACTCTGCATTGTAACAACCAATCCTTGCTCCTTTCCTGTCAAGACGACATACTCAATGACAATCCTCAAAATCGCTTCCCTGTCAAATGACCGATCCCAGCCTTCACAATTTCGTCCACGACAGCCACTTCATCCATGTTCCGTGGGGCATAGACAAATGTCCATCCATTATCTACCATTCCCAGTGAAGCAAGCGGGAATCTCTCTCCCCAGCCGGCCAGCACCACCTTTTTTGTATCGGCTTCAGTTAGCCACACATGTAGCGAGTTCTCGGCAGGGTGAACATGAGCAATCTCGTCGCCGAGAATGTTATCTTTCGCGCCATGCCTATGAGCAGGCTTTGCATAGATGGCATCGGTCGAACGACCTTCGGTAATGGACTTGTCAAGTCGCAGATAGTCGCCGTACTGTTCGGCGTACTTCTTTGGTAGACCATGCAGGCGAATGTAGGCGGCCCGGTCCAAGACAGTTTGTGCTGGAACTTGACGCTGAGGTAGTGTTCGTGATATGATCTTAGGCGGCGCGCCTTCGCGACGTGGAAGATCAGATGTCAGATATGAAGGTCCTCCTGATGACAAGCGTGATACATCTTTCAAATCGTCACCAGAGAATGCCCGCAAGATGCGAAACTTGGTGATCTTGATGTAGCCAGAAACATTTGCTTGTGTGCCACCAGTACCGAAGTCGATCCATGCTGTGTAGTCATTGTAGAGCCAAATCAAGCCTGCAAGCGCACTTGTGACGAGCAATGCGGCTGCTCCTACGATCCCTTCATAGCCGCTGACCTTGTCCATCTCTGCTTGGAGTTGAAACTGCTGCTAAGATTCCCGTGCAATTCGTGTCCTCTTCCGAGGGGAAATTGCTGAGTGCTTGAGTGAGTAGCGATACTCTTAGAGTATGGTGAAGTAGCTATAAACTACATGTTCTTTCGCAGGCCTACGTCAATACACGCGATATGCCCCTTCCTTGCGAGTTCTCGCTCTCGCCATCTGGGACATGACTTCGGCGCGAGAGCCAGTCTGGCGCTGGCTCGCCATCATCTGCGACGTCAACAGCGAACTCAGTCATCATCAATCAACATGTAAAGCATATCCATGGTAGTGGATGCTCGCCTTTCGCGACAATGCGACAGAGCGAGTGAAGAAAGAGGAAGTGTTACGGGAAAATGCGGCAGGAGATCCCCTGGCAATGCTCAAAGCTCTCCGATTGGCTCGCCTTGTGCATTGATCTGCACGGACCCGCTTTTTCTTCGCCTCCACTTCAGCTTCATCACAGCCCCGAGACTTTCCCTTCCACACTTTCAACAACGTGTCTTGAATCATGACTTCGGATCCATCGCATCGCACCAGCTCGACAGTACTGCAGCTGATCACATATCTCCTTCGCTGCTCTAGCGCTAGCCTCAAAGCCACAGCTTAGATGCATCCCTCGAATGGCTTGCATTGACCGTCTGACCGTCAATAGGATACCACCACATTCTTTCCCAGATTGATGATAGCGTTACAAACACGAAATTTGGTCTTCGGAACGGCGCAGCGGCCTTGCACGGGAACAAGCCTCCAGCTTCGATGCCAATCATGTCCGAATGCCAGGTATGCAGCCTCGTAGATTTCCATGCGGCTGTGCGGCGTGACTGTCATGATTAGAGTCGATAAATAGACGGCTCCTCCAGACTACTATGCTGAGTGACTGGCCTAAGTGTAGTTGCTGACTGCGACTTGATTCTCATATCAGTAGGCTCAGCTCTTATCTGACAATATCGGCACGATGAAGGCCATATCAACTCTCTTCTGTCAGCTACTTGCCCTCTCAGGTTCGACAATTGCCATTGGCCCTCGAACCATCTTCCGGAATCATTCGCAAAGCCGACCGTCTCTATCTGCAGATCAAGTCAGACAAGAGCTGGGTGGCCAGGTTTCCGATGGCACCTTAATCTTCGGACCTAACGATTCTCGATTTGCAAACGCTACCTCGAGATGGAGTGAATTTGGCGCTCCGCATATACAGATCGTGATTATTCCAGCGGCCGAGACCGATGTCTCGGCAATTGTGAGTGTCTCAGATCAAAGCGGTACCATTCGTTGCTAACGATGCAAAAGATCAGATATAGCAACCAGAATAGCATTGGCTTCCTGGCTGTCAATCGTGGTCATGGCTGGACATCAACACTGAGAACGTTCAACGGCATCCAAATTGACATGAAGCAGCTGAACAGGATTGAGATTGAGCCCGATGGCAAATCAGCTTGGTTTGGTGGTGGAGCATACGATGGCGAAGTCTCCAGATATCTTTGGACGAAAGGATACGTTGCGACAACAGGAGCTTGCGATTGCGTCGGCATGCTGGGTCCTGGTCTCGGTGGTGGTAACGGTCGACATGGCGGCATCTATGGCCTCATTAGCGACAATCTCGTCCAGCTGAATGTAGTGCTGGCCAACGGCGATGCAGTCACTGTCAACTCAACCAACCACTCTGATCTCCTCTGGGGCATGAAAGGTGCAGGCCACAATTTCGGCATCGTGACCAGGTTCCAAATGAAGATCTTTCCACGAGGTCCGGACACATGGCACTACCATAACTACGTCTGGCGAGGCGATAAGCTTGAGGCCATTTTTGAGGCTCTCAATAATTTTGCCAAAAGTAGCGAGAGTGGCACAACTCCAGTCAATATGACGTCCAACTGGGGATTTTTCAGCATGAACACGACCATTACTTCCGAGGAGCCTGTGATCTGGTGGTCGTTCGCATATCGTGGTAGCGCAGAAGAAGCCGAAGCAATGCTCGGCCCCTTCAACGCTATCGAAAGCGCATTCGAGGAGCAAGACGACGTTCCATATCTTACGATCGCCGTAGCTCAGCAGTCCGATGAAGGCGCAGCAGTTTGTCAGCATGGTTCCACACGTATCACCGCTACAACTTTGCTTAAAGAGTTCAACATCACAGCCGAACGCCGAATCTTCGAAAGCTTTCAACAGCGCCTCAAGAGCAGTCCGGAGCTCGCTGCCGGAGCATCAGTCCTCCAGGAAGGCTACTCGAATGACGGTGTTACAGCTTATGCATCCACCATCTCAGCTTTCCCGTGGCGTTCAGACGTTCACCTCAATCTTGTCACGATCAATGTGGATCCTGCGAACAAGACTTTGGTGTCAGACGCTCAAAAATGGGCAGAAGAGGTTCGTGGACTTTGGCTCGATGGGCAACCTGGGACCTCTCCTCATACATACGTCAACTACGCCAACGGCTTCGAACCTCTTTCGTCGGTCTATGGCGACGATCCATGGCGTCTGGAGAGACTGAAAGCCCTGAAGGAGAAGTACGACCCGAACAATGCGTTTCGCTACTACAACCCGATCATTCGAGAGCATGAGCACGAGCATAAGAAAACTCAATGAGGGTGGACCAAGTGAGCTGATTTCGTCTAGAGCAATTGAAAGCTGATAGACGTTCGATCTTTGCATGAGAACTTCATGGCACTTTCATTCGCAAGGTTTGTGACAGAGGCCTTGGAACGTGACGTTAGGGTGCTGAATGATGATCGGCTTTCATAAGATCAGCAGCGGCAAAAAACGACAGCGACGTCTTCTAAAAGGCTTGACACGAGGCGAACCAGCAGGTGTTAGAATCGTTATTGGTCTAAAGATTGCTACCCGAAGACCATCTTTACTGCGACATTACATTACTTCATGCCGATCGGTGGGTAACGGTCGAAGCCATGATGTATACTGCTCCCAGATCGACCAAGTCTCCATGCCGTGCGAATCTGCTTTGGGAACCCAGCAAGGAGGATGAACGTCCTTACTCGTGAAACAACAGTGGCACGATGTGCCGTCCTTATGATTGATTCCGCCCCAGCCCACAGGTACGTAGGCAGCATCATGATCATCTCTTGGCGCATGACAGGCAACAGAGATCATTAATGAGCAGGAACCAGCGACTGGCATGCGTCCTGGAAGCCAGCGAACTGACAGCAGTATCAAGGCAACTAGCATTGCGAAGCCGAGAAGCAGCGCCAGCAGCATCGGAAGACACGAGTATACTGCCTGCGAGTCAACATTCTCATCGAAAGCAGGGCTAGCACCATTGGTGTCCGTGGCATCCCCGGCATCTGCAGTGTACTCGACGACTTTGACACGTGCCAAGTATAAACTCTGAGACACAAGCCAATGCAAGGTGACGCTTGCGACCATCAAAGGTGTGCCATATCGAAAAGGAAGCTGTAACCAATACGTGGACCGCTGCTGACCATGGGAATCTGAAACTCGAAGCGTCTTTTTCCTTAGGTAGTACCTAGCCCACTCTACAGCAAGTAGCATGGAAGTCATAATCGAGTTGTACATGAAGTACAAGCAGGAGCAGATCATCTGGGGTAGATTGACCAGCAGGACAGCGTAAAGTAATCCGGTAGCTCCGCCTTTTGGAAAGCTGATGTTGAAACCCAAGTCCGCGTTGAAGCTGATGAAAGCACGAGTATTGATGGCACCCCAGGCCTCAGAGAAAGGATTGCTTCCTACTGCCCCATTGGCATTCAGATGTGTCACTCCGTATTGGAGCGCGACACAGCCCAGGATGAGACATATGACCCAGAAAGAAAGTGCCACAATCCAGCTGCCGACAGTAGCACCGCTAGCCCATCTGCGCTGCTTTGGAGGTCTCAGCTGGGTGGCTGTGATCGTATGCAAACTGGCGCCATTCTTCGCTATATCAGACCAGGACGCAATGTCAGATCGCGCTAGCAGGGAATGCCGGTCGAACTTGCTGTCAGGCAGCTCCAAGAAGCTAGCGATGGCATCTCCGACCGTCACAAGTAGGTCCTGACTCTGACCCAGCAGTGCTCCGAGCATCGTGCTCGCCTTGACCAGGTTACAAAAGATCACGATGCCGAGGATCTGGTAAGACAGATGGAGCTTACAAATGCCTATGGTCTTCATGGATATGCAGTAATCGATGTAGTACCGGTCCTCGTAGGTGGTGGTATTCAAGATGCGCTGACCGTTCTGTATGTAAGGGTCATCGTGCATTGTCCTGTGAAAGAGAATGTACCAGTCGCTGGGGTTTATGCTCCTAGGTTTGCACTCAATGTCTGAAGCGCGCCAGTCACAAATCCAGTCAAATCGGCTTCCTGACGCGGCGTAGGTGTCAATGTGCCTGTACAAGAATGATGTGAACCTGTTCCCAAGATCCCTGCTATCTCTTGTACCGTTGGTGAAAGAGCCTGGGGCACTCACCAGGACCAGCGGACCGCGGTCATCTACAGAGGTTCGGCCATATGCCGCAAGGCACTCTGTGTTGGTGAGATTCTGTACTGTCACGGTAGATGGCAAGCCGACTCTGCTCGGATAGCGATAGAATCCTCCTATGTTCTCCAAACATTCAGGTCTCGAGTCTGTTACGTACGAGCTCTTGCACAGCGTTTCATTGTATTCGTTCGTGAAGAAATCGGGCGTTACAAGGCCAACGCCTGCTCATTGAACGTCAGTGAACAGCATACCGCCATGAAGGACAATGAACGCACTGTAGCGACTGGAACTCGTAGTCTTGAACACAGCAGAGTTGTAAAAAAAGTGCAGAGGAATGCTGCTCAGCAGCAACACCCACCATGCTAGAATTCTGCGACGAGCAACTCGGCCAAATATGTTGCGAGGACTGGGAATGCCAATGTCCAACCAATCCGTGCGACCGAAGCGGTCCCGGCGCGAATGAGCGGCATCGACTTCCTTGCGAGTTGGAGAGGCCAAGCACTGCATCGTGTAGTTCGAGGCACCTAGGAGTATAGACCCGAGAGCATTGATTAGAACATGGTAAATAGTAGACAGGGTGTCAATCCTGTCGCAGGTGTCTTGACGAATGGTGGCGATCCCAAGCGAAGCTTCAGATGTTCTGACAGCTACCAGCAACCAGATACTGTTAGCAACAAGGACTAAACTGGTCGCGCCAGTGCAGCAGGCTACACCAAACCGCCAGCCCTGCAAACTTGTCTTTCGTGGATGTCGCCGAGCAATGCTAACGGGTGCAGGCTGTGGTTCATGCTCGTCCAGTAGCTCAACAAGATCTGTAGACTCGGTGCCCGATCTTATGTTCCGCAGTCGCTCGAACATTCTGTCTGTCTGACCTCGAGGACAGGTCCACACAGGAGCTGGAATGCTGATGCGCTACCCTGCCGATAAGCAACTTCAAGCGTAAAAGCACAGAAAGGCTGAGTGAGTAACAGAGATCTAGGATACATATGCTGGGAAATGGAGTGGGGTCTTCCACTTGCACTAACGTGCCGTCTACGCATATGCATACTCAGTATATCTGTGCCATGAACGCCATCTGCGTGGGCTTCCAGCTTTTGTGGCTTCGTATGCTTGGTTCGGGAGAGCGATGGATCAGCCCCGAACTGTGTTGTTTGCATTTGGGAAATCCTATTGGTTTGCATGTGGAAGAGCTCAATAGCTGCAAGCCATGCTTGAAATAGCCAGCCTTGCGATGGTGGGGTAAAATCGCCGCGCTGGCACGTCGTAGATTAAAATTGCAGGCTGTGAGACTGCGTAGAGTGGAATTGACGATTGAAAAGGAGAGAGAAGGAAGCAGAGACGGAGAAATGGAGGTTGAGAGCCTGCTTCAAGTCTTGGCAGCTTTGAAAGAAGAGGTCACGCGTCGCATGCAGCTGGGCAGTCTATCGCCCTTCGCAGGCACGAAGGAGGTCGTCGCTTTCGTGGCAAGATGCGCAGGCTGCTGCCGCGCAATATGCGATGCAGAATTGCCAGATGGAGCGCGTGTCAGACGCGTCGTGGTATCTGAAGTCGTGGTTGTCTCTATCTTGCGAGCCAGCGGCTCTCTCGTTCGCGCACTCGCGGCAGTGTCCTTCCTCGTGTCAACCGTCTCTTGCTGCCGTCGCCGCGGCACAACGTCAACAGTAGGTAAATTTGGTCGTATGGGTAAGGGTGCCTCAATTGAGGTGTTCAAAGACGTCGCTCTCGCCGAGCCAGAGGGCGGCTCAATGTGACCTAGCTGGTCTTCGAGTATAGGATGTCGCGCCCTCTTAGCGGAGGCGGAGGCGGAGGCGGAGGCGGAGGAGTAGTAGAGTAGTACTCCCTCGAGGTTCGTAGCCTCGATACTTTATAAGTACTTATAGGCGGCTACGCGTACCTACTAAGTAGATACCTTTTTACTAGCGGATTAGGCCTTCGAGA
>AWYD02004184.1:0-40990 GCA_000504365.2 Pseudocercospora pini-densiflorae CBS 125139 | reverse complement strand
ATAGAAGATTAACCTATATTAGTATAGCCTCCTCGATAATACTATATATCTCCTATATATTGACCTCCTATATCGACTCTTCTAGCTTATACTAGTCGAAGAATAGCTTACTAATAAGCTTCTTTAGCTCGTTACGGATAATATAAGCTAAGAAGATATACTTATACTCGAGTACCTCTATCGATTAGCGAATATAATTGCGATACGTCTTATTTAGCTTCTTCTTATATCTATTAAATATTATTATCTACTACTTCAGTAGTAGCCTAGTACGCTTTATCTCTCTATAGATATCGATATACTTCTACTTACGGGTATAATATTAGCCGTAAATACGCTAGGTGCCTCGAGTCGTATAGTTGCCTAGCTACTAGAGACCTACGCCTTACTAAAGCGCTATAGCGGCGGCGGCTACGAGTCTAGCCTACTGTTAAGTCTAGTAGCGTAGAGCTAGTATACTACGATCTTCCGTATTCTTATCGTCTACGAGTTTATTACCTTTACCCTCCTCGATATCGCTATATAGATTAATAGCCTTATCTTCCTTAATAGGAGCCTCTTCTACCTCTTCCTACGTAATATTATTATTACTAATATCCTCGTCCTACTTATATATTTTCGCCTTATAGTTGTCCTTATTAGTAACTACTTCTAATAACTCTCTACGCGCTACTTCTTTAGCTATAGTAGCCGCCTCGTTATCCTTATTATCCTACTCTATTACTATAGCTATCTCCGCGTTATATATAGCTTCTAACTTAGCCTATATCTTAGAGTCTAAGTTTATCTTAGATAATAGATTAGTTAAGTCGTCTAGGTTTGGATTTAGCTATAGAGGGAGGCTAGATAGCGCTTATAGTAGGGGATTAGAGTCTAGTATATTAATATCGACTATGTTAGTAGCGGTATACTTTACTTAGTATATTCTTTAGCGCTATTCTTTAGCAGCGTAGAAGTATTAGATACGAGTATTAGATACGAGTATTAGATACGAGTATTAGTCGCGAGTATTAAATTACGAGTATTAAATTACGAGTATTAGTTACGAGGCGGAAGAGACTAAGGGTAAAGAGAATAAGAAGAAGGGTAGTATACGAAGACCTACTATTATACCCGTAGCTTAAAGCGGCAAAGCTCTATCTCCTAGACCTACTTAACTAAGGAAGTATAAAGCCTTTAATTTACCTAACGAAGAACATAACACGCGACACGTAATACGCGCGAAGATAGATTTACAAGCCGCGAATATTAATAAGACTATCTTAATCTTTAGCGCCTCTACGAATATAATATTTATTATACTAAGTAGTAATTAGTATAATAAACGAGAACCTATAGGAACCTACCCGTATCTAATTACTTAGTATAGAACCCGGAATCTTTAGCGGCGTAATCTATACGAAGTCTACTATATATAGCGCTAGTAGTTAGTAGAGGGCTTGTTATAACGGCTTTTAGTAATAGCTTTTAGTAATAGCTTTAAGCTAGCTAAGTAACCTCTGCTACTTAGATATAATATAACAATACTATACTCTACCTAGATATCGCTTATACTAAAGAGATTAAGAAATAGCTACTCTATAGCCTTTAACTTTCTACTTATAGATATTTAAAGGTCTTAATTCTATTAGATATCCTAGCTCTACTTAAGAGCTTATATTTAGTAGAGACATATCGCGACTATTTATAGCTTATATAAATAGTACTTAGAATTACTTTCTCTACAACCTCCTAGCCTTAGATATATATATTTCGTATATTTAATTTTAGGTAGTAGTAGTCTATACTCTTCTATTATATACCTATAGCTACCTACGATAAGGATTACTTATTTTCTTAATAACTATACGTCGCATTAACATAATATATATATAGAATGACTTAGAATTAGTAGGGCTACAAGATATATATATTAAATTATTATATTTTACGCTACGTAGTAATCTTCTATTTTTATAAGGATAGAATATTAGATCTAGTACTTTAGTCCTTAGACCCTTACTAGCGCAAGGAGTTTAGTATAGTTAGGTGTAGGTCTTAATCGCGTGGAAAGGTCTAATTATAGATAAAGGAAAGAGCCCACCGACAACTACACGAAGGAACGTCTTGCGCTATACTAGCAAAGGGTCTGAAACGGAGATAGACTCCAACATGCTGTGACATTAAATTTCTGCCCGAAGGCGAGCATCGCAATCACCTTGCAAGAGGAGTTCAGGCGATGCTCCCGAAGACCAGCGTACCGAAAAACGCGAAACTGCACATCACGAGGAAAATGACAAGTCACGATCTCAATTGCAAACACCAAGCCACCGCACCGGTCGAAAGCCCAATACGCGGCCTCGGAGACACCTAAAATCAGCCTCTTTCGCCCAAATTGAGCGAGATGCGTGGTGTTGGCGTTCTGCTATTCGGCCGTCACATAAACCTGGAAAACTGCAAGGAAATCCTGATCCCAGCGCAGTGTGCATTGGCGCGGCTAATGCTGCAATGTATTCTATTCTGCCAGGGGTTGTCCAAATGTCTTTTCTCATCAATTTCGGAGCCCTACAGTCAGCAGATACGGTATGCTCTCAACACATTTCTCGCTTCACAACATCGTGGTATGATAGTCTGAAACAATGCAAGGCGGCACTCAGATCTGAGACAGCATGAAGACGCCACGTGATACAGCAGCAGTAGGAAAACTTTGACAACACATCTCTTCAGAAGTTGTGGAACAGAGTACAAGTGTGTGCTCGGCTGTCAGAACCCTTTCCGAGTCCTGTAAAAGGTGGAGGTGAAACGTGCATGCAGAAAACGGCCGGTATACCCACCTTGGCATGACAGCAACGCCAGACGTCTTGCGTGCATTTCGTAGGTGAAATAGATACGAGTGGCATGTTAGCACAGACATACGTTCTTCCAACTACGTCCCCATGCGAGGATTCTTGCGCAAGTCGCGTGCGAGGCGATCTTGCAAGTCCTAAGGAATTACAGTCTCGATGGTGTTTTCACCTCGCTGATCCCGAGTGTACTTTGGTTGGCGCTCGCCTACTTGCATTCTGACGCTGATCAAGTTCCTGTATGAGGCTGTCAGGTGTTGGGTGAGTGACCAGTCGGCGTGCTGCCACGAGCAGGTCAGATCTACGGTACCGCTCATGCCGTCAATGCACATCATTTTGCCGGATGTAGTTGGCATCACCGATGTCGATCTTTCCTGTTTGTGCGTGGTCGTAAAATGGGCTCTGCTCGTGCCTTTGAGGTGTGAGTGCATGGAGTAGCATATACAATGCAACTAAGCACGTTGCTGAGGTAGTTGAAGTATGTGTCCCGACAAGTGGGTATGCCATCGAGTCATTCATCCAGTACTTTGGGATCCTGGTTGATTTCCTTGGCGAACGCAATTTGCTGGTTGATGTCACGACACGTTGATGAACATACGGAGCTGCCGTGTCCTTAGCCGACATTATCATCATCGGTCGTGACATGCGGCATCGAGCATGAGAACCAGATATTTGCTATGGTCGAATGAGTCGGATGCGGAGATTCAATCCAGCGGCATTGCAGCGCGATTCCGGCCGTGCTTTCATGGCTCAATCTTGCAAATGTCTCGACAAGGCGGCATGGCTGCGTCGAACTGGAAATCTTGAAGCCGTACACATTGGTGTTGAACGGATCGTGCAAAAGGTCTCGGCAACAATGCTCAGGCGACACGCTCTGGCTGGATAGTCTTCGGTCCAGATATCAAAGTAGCATGTGACAAAATTCGTTGCTTTACCGCGCAGAGCTGGGCATATGCCTGCTTCACACACAACCCTGAAGCTGGTTGGGGATCCAAAACGGTGGACAGTTCGGACCAGGCTAGCTGTCTCGGGTCCGGCTGGAGAAGTGTGCAAGGATATGGCTGGTTTGGCGAAGATTCGAGAGCCTTTAGCCAATGGCGCCCATGCTTGTCCTGAAGCGATCGAAGATGCGAACAAGAGACTTCATTGAGCTGCACGAGGCTCGAAAGAATTCGCTCGTGTGGAAGATCTGAGGATGCATTGGCCCGTTGTGGCAATTGCTGCCGTATCTGTGCAGACTTGTTTTGTGACTGCTACCATCGATAGCTGCTTATGAGATGAATTGTTCTTGCCCTACAAGTCAGCACGTAGACCAGCATTTGAAACTTACCGTATGTGGACTTCTGCCCGCCGAGAGACTTTCGCGACCTCCTGAGCACTTTAGCCCGTTCAAAAGAACCAAGCGGAGTAATTGTACTGATTCCGCGGATCGAAACAGTCGGCTCCGAGCGTTGGTGAGAGTTCGCGAGCAGAGAAGTAGGCGCACATGTGCTCGAAGCCAATGGTCTTGGTCTTCAGGTGTAGGGTTTGGACCCTTTGAGACAGTAAAGTAGAGGTCCATGGTACTGTCCAAAGTCAAGGTCCATATTGAGAGCGGAGACGGTCGTGGAGCACCGAATAGGTCGTGAGCTTGATGCTTTCTCCTGAAATGGGCCCTACAGTTAACGTCCACAAAGGTGCTGCATCTCGAATGCGATGTACCTTAGCGCCTAACGCTGAATAGGCGCGATGTCGTCCGCAAGAGGAGAAAAGAGGCACCGGCTTCGTTTTCCTGCTTCCGCGAGTGTAGTGACATTATTCCGGCATGAACGTCCGGCACCGCGCATCTCGCCATGATTCTTCGCATAAGGCAGAGCCAAACTGTTGTGGTGTGCTCCGTTGTGCTCGCGCGTGTTATCAGAACGCGTTGTTGATGTTGTTGTTGTTGTTGTTGTTGTGAAGGTGCGTGTCTGGAGTGGGACCTTTTGTCCTTGGTCTGTGCAGCGCTACTGACTAAGCACCATCGCAGTGAGAGGCAGCTGCAAATGCTTGCGACAAGTCGCGAATACTTCAATAATGTTGAATGCCTCTGCTGAAGCTGTCAGGCTATGGATGCTATATGCTCTAATTTTCGTCGTCCTCGTCATCTTCCTCTTCATCATCTTCATCATCTTCATCTTCCTCATCACCTTCATCCTCGTCCTCCTCATCTTCCCCTTCAGGCGCCTTGAGCCCGTAATCATCCTCAAAGAAGCTGAGTTCCTTCAGCTCTACCCTGAACCCTTCCTTACCGAAGTTTTCGACCATCTTCTCCTTCATACCATCAGCACAAGTCACGACCAGGTTTGCGGTCGTAGGGTCGAACAGAGGAGTCAGCCATTTCGCGATCGCGCCCTTCACTTCCTCAATCGTGACAGCTTGTATTTTCTTCAACATTCTCTTATTCCAGTCTTTGCTGATACCTCTCAAGACTTGGCTAGCAAAGCTTTCGTCCGCAGCACTTCCCATCGTAGGAGCTTCGTCGGCCATTTCAAACACAATTTCTCCTACAGCGGAGTCTATGGCGAGTTTCTTAAGTTCTTTGGATCCGTTCGCATAGCCTTGGATCTCGGCCTTGGCGGCTGTGTAGGCTTTGTAGCAATCTGGTGAGCGATCGATCCAGAAGTGGATTTTTCCTAGTTCGGTCGTGCGCCGAAGGGTCACGCCGTATGCGAGACCTGTGCCTCTAATTGCCACCCAAAGAGGGCCCTCGACTGCGCGGAGATAGGCGATTGCGACCATCAAAGCGGGCAAGTCAGGATGCTCGTATGTGTCTGGACCGAAGGAGGTGAGGACTGCGTACGATGAGTCTATGGCTGGAATGGGAACGACGTAGGCTGCTGAACCAGGTTTGAGGCCGACTTCGCTGATTGTTGCTTTGCTGTTGTCGAGTGGTGCTAAAGGCTTTGAGAGGTCGAAGCCGGATGTGAGGATTTTCCAGGCCGAGACTGGGTTGCGGAGTTTGGTCAAGTCTGCTGCGACGTAGACGCGGAAGTTGGACGGCTGATGGAGCACTGAGCAGAGAGTCTTGAGTTTGGAAATCACGGCTTCTGGATTTGTCTTGGTGAGTTTGCGCAGGCGCTTGAGGTAGAGAGTCTTGGTGAGGGCTGACATGGCACGACGATTGGCGGACCGGTTTGAGTGAATCATGGAGTTCACAGCCCATGCCATGGAGTCGCCGGCACGTTTCTCACTTGGGAGGTCAGCGAGGAGTTTTGTGAGCGAGGCCTGGAGTCGCACTGGGTCATGAATAGCGTCGAAGAGAACAGTGCGGATGCGTGAAATGATGCTCTCGTACGTGTCCGGCTCGGTGATGAAGCGGACTGCTAGCATTTGCGAATTGCCTCCATGAGCTGAGTCGACCCAGTAAGAAGTAGTTTCCTTCTCTAGCGTCGACACCAAGTCTTCGAACTCTACTCGCTTGCCATCGATGATGACAGGAGTGGTGAAGAGATTCGCCATGTACAGGCTCAGCACCGGACGAAGCTCATCAGGTATGCTAGCAGTGCCGAAGTATACCTTCACGCGCACGAAGTTGGATGGAATATGCTCGAAGTGGATGAACAGTGGCGAACCGTCATCGGCTGTGTCGATGATAGTCTGTGCATCCTTGTCCCCTTCTCCCAACTTGCGAGCGGCTCCAGATCGAGCTGTGGATGTGTTGATGAATTTGACAGATTCTGTGCTTGGTATTGGGAATTGCTCAAGGACGTCATCTGGAATATGCTGACCATTTGCCTTCTTCGCCTGCTCGAGCTTTTCAGCGAGATCTTTCAGCCCCTGCTCACCAAGACGTTCTTGCTGAGCCTTGACGCGAGCCTTCTCCTCTGCAGCGCTGGACTTTTGTAATTCTTTCGATGGCACGCCAAGCACGCACACGTGGTGACTGTCCACAAAGTAATTGATCAGAAACTCACGCCACTCTGACTCAGACCACTTATCGACCACGTCCAGCTCGCTGATTGTCTCGAGGTCTTTCAAAGCGCGGCCATCTCGTGGGCTGTAAAGATGATCTTCCAAGATTGGCTGTGTATAGAAGTCCTCGGAGTTTTCGGCACTTTCCTTGATTCTGCGTCTTTCGCGCTTGAGGCAGTCTTTCATGTAGTTCATGTCCAAAGGCTTGCTGGCGGTCTCCTTAAAGAGTTGCACAAATCGATCGTACACTTCTCTGAGTCGTTCGGTCTCGACTGACGTGAGATCGAACCAGATGACCACATCTGGACGTGTCTCTTGTTCATAGTAGACGCCACTGCAGAGTTGTTCGCGCTCGACCAAAGTGTTTTCAAGCACACTTATCGGTGACCCTGCCAAGTAGCTCATAAGCACAGATAGTGCGGCATTGGATACAGAATCGTCACATTTTGGGCCAACATAACCGACAGTGATCTCGCCCATGGATTCATCGTCTTCAGGAAACTTTATCGTGTCGATCTTTGTTTCTGTAAGTGCAGGTGCAGGTTGGGAGTCCACCCAGGGTCTTCTAAATGGGGCCTCCAGTTTGGGCACATCGTCAATAATTGATGTTTCGAAGTCATCCGCTATCTGCAGAAGCTCATCGTGATCAACTTCACCAGTGATGATAACACGAAGATTCTTGGGCTGGTACATCTCCTTGTGGTAGGCTCGAATCCGATCTGCAGTCAAGACTCGCAACTCTGGTGTGGTACCTCCAGTCTCTGATCGGAAACCGCTTCCCTCTGGATAGAGCAGTTCTCTTCGTCTCAGCTCCATCAGATCTCCAGGAGTATTCTCTCGGGCTTGCATTTCCGAGTACACGACGCCGGCATCATGACCAGTTCCGTCCACGTGATGAACCTCGGTGTAACAGCCATGATCCGTGAGTGTTGGTACAACGAGGTGCTCTAGATAGATTGGCAATATTTGAGCGAAGCCTTCCCACCCTGCAGTCTTGAGCGAGTACGATGTATAGTCTGTGGCTGTACCGGCATTTGTCGTGGAAAATGCTCGCGAAGATAATCTATCCAGAAGACCTTGGTAGTGATAGGATTTCGACCCCATGAAAACCAGATGCTCGAGTGTATGCGGCGACCCAGAGTTGTCGGTAATCTCAGTCGCCAATGCAAATTCGCCTTCTACCTTTGGGCCTTGCTTGTCGACCACGGCAATCCGCATGCCTGTTCTTGTCGACTCATATTGCGTAATGGTAATTGGTGCATAGTCTATGCTGAACTTTTGCACAGTCTTGAAGCGTGGCTCCTGCTTCATTGAGGCCGGCATATTCAGTTGTTGCTGGCTTGACTCTATGTTGTAGATGTCGACGCCTCGGTACGAGCTCCAGTGTCGAGTTCGAAGAGGAAGTAGCGAGATGGCAAGAGCTTTGTGAAGCAGCTTCAGCTTGACGGCCTTGGGCGCCTGACCTGCAGACTTATCTTATTTGTTGGCAAAACCTATTTGCTTCAGTAGTACAGGCGATGTTGGAGATGCCAAAATAGGTGTGCAGGCCAGCATGCAAGCAAATGCAGTCGTCGATGAAAGTTTGAGTGTCTCTATTTCGGAGGATGATTTTAAGGCATCAATTAAGGCTCACAATTTTTTCGCCAACGACAACGCAGCTATACCATTTCGTCAGATTTCTGTATCACAATAATCAGATACACGCATTTGTCTTCATGCTCTCTCCGCAGCCGCTGTGCCACTTCGGACCATGAACTGTCGCGTAAAGAGTGAGAAAAAATGATGAAAATGACATTGAGGCCAAAAAGTATCCTTGGCGATCTGAAGCTTCATGCTTCGGATGACGCTGAAAGGACCATACCGATTGCGGCAGTCTCCGCAGCCTCATCGGATGGGAAGCTGGTTGCGTAGGAGCCACGTATTGAGCCTGCGATCGCTTACTGTCGTAATGCGACCCTTTCTCTCTTTCTCCCTCCACAATGCGACTTCGACAACCGCATCACATACCATGAATTGTGTGCGATAGTGATGATTGATGCGCGCGAGCAGTGAAGGCGATGCCGGGGTTTACGGTTACGCCTTGAATCAAGCTTATCTATCTGATTGCGCCTACCCGTGTAGCTGTGTCAGGTTGAGACGGACCTCCTGAAAGCATGAGCTCCCTCTCCCATATACTGGCCTCTGAGCCAACACCGCCCACCCCGCCCGCTCAAGCACCTCCGCCGGCCGACGAAGCTGGCGCAAGTCCAATGCCTCCCAAGCGGAAAGCCGATGTGCTCGACGACGATTCTGTCGCAACGCCTAAGGCAGACAACGGCGACAAGAACGAAGGCGACGAACCCTTGTACACGGCTACAACGACTTCGACCAGAACGAACAAGAATGGCGCGACATCCTCAGTCTATTCAGGCAACAAGATCAGACACTTGAAGAAGGAAGATGGCATACCGTTGTGGCGCAAGGATATACAGTATGACTTCCTCAAGCTGGTGTTCTACGACCAAACGAAATGCTTCACCAAGTACAGCGACAAGACCAATGGCCATACGTTTGCCGACGTTTACATCGACGCCATGGCTAAGAGCAGCAAGTGTAGCAAGATCCTAAAGGAGAAGCTGCTGCAGGATCAGGAAGGCGCGATCAGCATGGCCATGGTGTGCTTGTTGGTCAATGTCGGCAGAATGAACACGACACTCAATTGTAAGCTGATACAAAAGTCATAGCGCATACCATTGCTAACGGGCAATAGTCTTCCCTGAAATGCGTGCACAGCTTCGAACGTACCACTCCATACCTGCCCTCCAAGCTCACCAAGATCCAAACGCATACAAGCAGCTTCAAGATGCTCCCCGCCTCAAGTCGATCCTCAAGGGCGCAACTGAAGATGAGCCTCAGCCAAGCACGATGGAGGACATCAAAGCAGCCTCGATCCCACGCACGAATCCGGTCAATCTCATTTTCGTCATGAGCCAATATGCACCCAAGATCAGCGAGGTGCACTTCCCACCCCCGCGCGACTTCTTCGATCTGGTCATGAGGTCAAGCCTGAGCAGTGAGAGCAGAGCCAAAGCATTCTTGTGGCTGATCTGGTGGTATTTGGAGAGTGACTTCAGTGCTGAAGATGCCAAGCGAAATCCGTTCGGCCCAGGACAGTATGGTGAGGGCGAGGAAGGTGCTGATGCCCTCCCGCTGCAGGTGCCCACCCTTGAAAGCTTGACGGAAGAACAGGCTGCGGAAGAGAATGTAGATACGGAGGAAGAGCAGCTGTTTGGCGAGCAGAAGAGGAAGGAGCGAATAGCGATCTTGGCTAGCGAACCGAGTCCCGCGATGACTGCACTCAAGCGAGCACGTAAGGAGAAAGGCTTGACGACAGGACACAATCCGGTGCCCAGCGACGACGAGGGCAGTGAAGTCGGGCATTATAGATCGATGCCAACATCGGTCGGCAAGTCTGCTCTGCATCACGAGACCGGCAGCGAGTACACTCGCTCGCCTTCGCCTGCTGCTTCTCGTGGCTTCCAAGCGGTCAATGCCAAACCGAGCGGAATGGGTATCAACAACCTGCTCAATAGCGATGACGCTGGTCCAGATCCCTCTCCGCCTCACGCAACGCCCACCGCCCCACCAGCGAAGAAGGGTCCGGGTCGAGGCAACTGGAGACGGAACAAGACAAAAGAGATGAATGCTGCAAAGGAAGGTGCCGCATCTTCAGCACCCGTCCCGCTCCTGCCTAATACCGGGCAAATGCAATTCGTCAACAATGGTCCTACATCAATGAGCAAGCCTGGCTCAGGCTCGTTCAGCTATGGCAACAATACGCTCGCTGCAGCAACGGGCATGTCGCCTGGCCAGAGCATATCATTCCAGAGCCCATCGACTGCCCGCGACCACATACCTACTCCATCCTACCAAGCACAGAAGCGCCATCGAGGCGTTACTCAGCATCAATCGGCGGTTATCAACCACCGCAAGATGCAGATTGACTACACTCTTGATCGCCGACTTCGCCACGCACATAACAAAGCACGCGACTTCCGCGAGTCGCAGAGCACACTTCTTCGCGCATGGAAGAGGATACGAGAACTGCCGTCTGGGTATGATTCTGAGGAGGAAGCGATCAGGATCAGGAAAGCAAAAGACAGGGCGGAGAAGAATGATGAGGATTGGCGCAGCATACATCGCGGCAAGGAGAATGACGAATACCTTGAAAACATAGACTTGTGGCGGCGACCGAGAGTACTCTATGCTGGTTTTGCAAGGAGACCGAACGAACCTAGCGATGTTGGAGAAGAAGCCAAGTCTCTTGCTCAGTCCTTCAGGAGAGCCAGCAGGCGATTGGAGAGATGGCAGGAGGGAGCTCTGCCAGGACAAGCCATCATCAATCGCAGAAAACTGGACGAAGATCTCATGTATCGTCGCATCGGAAGGGCCAGTCGCAAGCAGAGCCTGGCCCATGACGGCCTGGAGATTATGGATGACGGGCCTTCTGCGTTGGCTGCAGTGCAGAAGAAGCGTGGCAGCGCTGGCAGACCAAGTGCGCGTAGGGAACAGACGGAGCCTGAAGATAGCAGAATGGATGTCGATCCCGAGCCTGACGATGACGATGGCGGCGCCGAACTTGATGAGGAGGACCGAGAGCTACTTGGTGAAGTTGATGCAGACGAGGACGAAGACGATGATGAGGATGAAGAAATGGAGGACTAAGCTCCGACTCAACACCTACGATGGTACGATGCCGCACTCGAGCCCGAACGAAATCTCCGACAGCGACGGTACCAACACAGAAGCGCCACGCTCTGCTGTGTGGGCCGTTGATGCTACCACCATCCGCAAGTGTGCTCTCACGCCAGATGCTTTCGCTGAGCAGGATTTTCAAGTGTATGGAGGAGTGCAATCTGACAGCGACGCTACCAACACAGAAGCGCCACTCTCTGCTGTGTGGGCCGTCGATGCTACCATCATCCGCGAGAGTGCTCTCACGCCAAATGCTTTCGCTGAGCAGGGTCGCCGAACGCGTTTCGGCATGTTGTTGATAAGTAAATGTATAGTATCACTTCATTGACATGAATAGAACGCGGCTTCCACTTTCATTCCCTCTCGTAGGAGGGTCTGCTATCATGTAGTTCGGCATCACGAATGGTTTCACTATCAAGCTGGCAGAACGTTTCGCTGTCCGTGACACATAGCATGCGAAGAGGAAGCAGCGGGACGGCATGGACGAGGCAAAGCTGCTTGGAGCGTAGCCGTGAGAAGCGGCACCGTGAAAGCATTTCGACGTCGTATCCAACCTACTTTGCAGCGCAAGAAGGCTACTACGCCGGATACAGGCTATATAAAGCTTGACGAAGAGGTATTCGGCGTACAAACAGATTCAGACGAGTGACGAAATTGAGCTAAAAAACAATCCGTACCTTTCGAGTGCATCCGATGGCTTACGAGGTAAATCTTTTCCTGGTCAAAAAGCTGATAGACTTCAGCTTCCCAGAGTTCGAACGTCACGCGGACAAGCTGAGCCAGTGAAAAGCTGCTGGTAAGCACGTATGCCTCGAACTCTTGGCCTGCCGCGTGAGAACTGAACCCGACTCTACTTCAGAGACTACAAATGCGAAGCACTAACCTCTAGCTCGCACTTCTGCAACCTGGTGCAATACAGTACCTTCACATTGGCACGCCATGGACTCATCACCACCACCTTCATACTCCTCGGTCAGATCGCAGCAAGGATCGATGAAAATTAACCGGTCTCATCAAGAAGATCGGGAACAGCCTTTCGTGATCTATGCTCACTTCAACATATATTTTTTCCGCCGGTGGCGCAATCGGTTAAAGTTGGAAGTGAGCGATTCTACCACCGTGTACGAAATGCTCGTCATGATCGCGGATCGACAAGGCTATAGTCTGGTAGGGTACCATTTCTGGCATAATGGGAAAGTGATCTGGGAGGGTAAGAAGTGGACTGATAGGGAGAGGAAGAGGACGTTGAGAGATGTAAGTGGCGTCGAGAGTCAATGCACAGAATTGGCGGAGCTGACAGAGTTATAGCTGGGAGTTGTGAAGGGAGATTGTATTGAGGTGTTGTGGCCGAAGATGTGGTGAGGGTTGTGCTTTGGGTGAGTGATCCTGATGGCTATGGGGTGTCTGGCGATCATTGGCATGTGATTGATGCATTACCGATCTCACTTACGTTTCAGCGGCAGATTTTGAACATCACTCAGTTTTGGCCTCACTTCAAGCTCTACTTGAAGATGGCGACTACATATCTCTATAAAGCAACATCCTCCAATCCAGACATCGCTTGTCGCCAACAACACCGGCGGCAATCCGCAAATCCTACACTAACACCCGTTCGGAAGCGAAAATATAGAGCAAGAGTCACAATGTCTATCAACATCGCCATCAGTACCACGCTTCGAGTGCCGCACGAGCTAGTTGCGGCAATACAAGCGGCTTCCAATGGTACGGGTGATATCGACTTCGTCGATAGAGTGCCGAACATAAGTGCACCTGGCATGAGTGGTCTCGAAGCCGACCTGGATGCTGCGGTCTGCGGTGCAGTCAAGGGCCTTCCAATGACCATTCGATCGAACTCAGCATCAGTCCCTCTCAGCCATCGGAGGCGCCAGGAACGCTCAGTCGCAACCGCGCCATCAATCAACATCGTCGTTGATTCCACGATTCAGGTACCGCTCGAGGTAGCCGCAGCGATGCAAGCTGCTCCACATACTGATGACGACTTCGAACATATAACGGGCATGGAGCAAGTCGCGTACAGTGCGAAAGCTGCTCTGATTCGTGCTGTCCTGGCTCTTCCGTTTCAGATCCAGTCGCACTCTACGCCAGCACGGGATTTTTCGCCCCCGCTTCCGACCCAGGAAGTTTCCCAGTATCGCAGTCGTCAGACTGTCACACCAGGATCTCGAAGTCGATCTCGGTCGCCAGGACCGCCTACTTCTTCGGCCACAACTACCTCATTCGACATCCACGTTCGAGGAATAGTCAAGCAATTCATCGTCCATGCTGAGCCATCAACTACGATCGCTCAGCTCAAGGAAATGATTGAATCAGAGGATGGGGTAGTCAACTTTCCCCAGATTCTTCTTCATCGTGGCAAGAGAATTCGCTCTGAGGACGTTAGCATTCGCAAGATGACGCTGCAAGCGGTAAGCTCTCTATGGTTGAGACGTCTGGGCTGTGCTAATAGTTTGTGGTAGTTCGGCCTTCGCGGCGGAGAGACTATCCACATAGTACCGAAGGCTTCTGCCGAATGGGACGGATCATTCGAGTTGGAGGACGGAGCGATCGAATTGATGGGCAGGTTGAGGGGTGAAGCGTTACAAGCAGAGATCAATGCCAGAGGAATTGATGAATTGGACGACGATCCTTACGAGTCGATGGATGAATCGACCATCGGGACTGGAAGTCTGATGGGAAGAACGGCAGCGATTGACGGAATATGATCACATTCCCTCGTGATACGAAGCGATGCACTTTTGCCAAATCTACGAAACGAGTCGGACCTGGCTATGAGGACGCAGAGTCTCTGGCATGTGAAAGTCGGAATATCTTAGATCCGTGCGCCAAGATTCACGAAGCACGCGGATACTCTGAACATCGAATTACCCTAGAAAATTCAAGAACAACATCCACGTCGAAACTCCAAGCGCTACCTTTCAACACCTGAAGACTGCTATTCGCAAGTGACTTCGCCTGGATATCCCAACTTGCAACGCAACGCTGATTTGCTCACAGCACCCCGGCCACAATGTCGCTCAACATCCCTCTCAACACGACCATCAAAGTCCCTCTCGAACTCGTGGCTCCGATCAAAGCGGCCGCCAATGGAGAAGAAGGCAACATCGCCGGCTTGGAGCAAGTTACATCCGCTATCAATGCCGCTGTGGTTGAAGCTGTGAAGGCATTTCCTTGGGAGGTTCGAGCTTCGCGGTCGCTCATCCATACACCAGATTCTGTCAAAGCTACGTCAAGGACTGGTGACGAAGCGGCAGCTCAGAGAGCGCCAGCTCGCAAGCCACGCGAGGTATCTCCGAGGACACAGAAGACTGGCACCGTCATCTCGTCGCAGCCGCACACAGAAAAGTCATACCCACCGCAGCACTCAGCTGACGCTGATCGTGTTAAGGCTACTCGCAAGTTCCGCAGTGCAAGTCTTCGTGGCCATTCGAACAAGCAACCGATTCATCTACTCTACTGGGACATGCACCAAAAGTATACTCGCTACCTCGATGTCTCTCCTTCTTGCAGAATGGTCGAGATTCGGCGCAAGCTTGAAGAAGCTGGCTGCAAGCCACCCTGCACTTTCAGGCTTGATCAGGCGTCTTTGGAGGGAAGGATGCTCTATCCGTACAGACCTGGCGGCTATCCAGCCTCTCTTCTGGACGGCGATAGTGTTACGCTGTTCGACGTAGGTCCAAGGAACGACGCACTCTGTCTCGCCGCTAACATAATGCCTAGATCGGATTTACGGGTGGAGAAAGAGTCTACGTGTCTTCCGCTACAAAGCCCTTCTAGATAGCACTCTGGTTCTGGTATGGCAACAGTGAAAGTGCGCTTGAGATGAGCGCTTGATGCGGTCAGCACGACTATGAATGCAAAATTGGCTTGGGGAAGTCGCAAAGGATGTCAGTCACTTCCAGTGGAGCAAGAGTAAGAAGCAGGCGCACTGAGCGTACGGAGGTTGAAGCAGGCAGTCTCGGTTGCCAGGTGCTCCACCATAGCACACACATACACATGTTTCTTTCGACACTTCTTCTAAACAGGCCCACATTTCTCACCTTCAGACGGCAACTCAACTACCTCGCCATCATGTCTGGAGCGGAAGAGTTCGCAAGCGTCAAGCTTCCTAAATGGCTTTTGCTCAGTACTCTCGCCGTCGCCGATAGACCTGTTCATGCGGACACCAAGTCGGGGCTAAGAAAGGAGATCGTCATAAGACTTCAAGCGGCAAAGCTTTACGCGCCTACCTTTGACGGAGACATAGTTGTTGATTACTGACTACGCATAATCACTAGTCACTGTAATCACAGGTGATTATGACTATAGTCAATAATCACTGCATAATAGGACGGATCTAGAGGACTTAGTATCTTAATGCCTTTTGTCTATTCCTTTGCTAACTTATCTGAATAAAAACTCTCTCCGTAGGTAGGACAATGTCCTAAAGTCTGCTAGGCGAATGTTGAAGAGTGAAAGGCAAGCTAGGCTGCCAAGCTGTGGGTCCTGTTTTAGACTTAATATGTCCAAGAATGGAGACAGCCATGGATACCGGACCTTCTGGGCCGCAGATACGTCAAATATCAGGTTCACCTCTGCAAGATGATATGATTTGGGTGTAAAGGATGTTCGCAGAGCCTTTGTAGCCTTTGAGTACCCGAGACTATCCTTTTGCCTGTGATTATGTGATTATGTGACTATGACTACTGATTATTCACTTACCACTGACTATGATTATGATTATGGGCGCTGACTAGTGATTATTCACTAATCAACAAGCATGGACGGAGACGACGATGCTGAGAAGGCGACGCCTAGAGGGGGCGAGCTTGTCAGGGTGGACTTCCCTAGATGGCTTCTACACTGTATCCAAAGTGATGCCGATAAGCATATGCCCACTCGCACCAAGAGATGTCTAGCAGACGAGGTAATAAGACAACTTCAAGCAGTGAAGCTCCATACAGCTCCCTTTGACTGCGACAACGATGAGAAGGCAACATCACCCACCGACGTCGATGCCGCTATGGATGATATTCTGGAAGACGAACTTTGCGAACATCTCAGCTCAGCTACGCTCACCGATCGTGATACAACTGCACCGAACAACGAAGCCCGCGAACGTCTCAACCAGATACGCACAACGATATTGGAACAAATAATTCAGAGGACGCCCTTCGATCAGTGTGTACAAAAGGCTTCAAATCCGAGTTCAAGAAGAAGTTCCAGGTCACAGGGTACTGCATGGACACAGCAACTAAATTCAGCTTCTCCATGTCAAGTTGAAAATTCGTTCGTGCCATAGTTGAGAAAGCACAAGAGATTCGAGATTCAAATCGTGATCGGGACACTTTTTCGTGGGTGAAGCGGTCGTCAAGATCGGATGGACAGGTACACTTTAAGATTACACTGTCTCGCTTTGAAACACTGATGGCAAGTGGTCCACCAAGTTCACTTTAGATCAATACTGATCAAAGCCGTAGGAGAAGGGAAACATACCTTTAAACCACCAGATGTATCTCTACCTCCCTATTGAGCCGCCTGTCTATCGATTTGATGGCATCATCACCCTTAACATCATGATTTACGACAATCGAAACCATCCTCTCGACACAAGAGTGGAGAAGCATGAAGCTCATGCGCGATTACCAGAGAGCTATGGCAGCGTTAACAAGCTGCTCGTCGTACCGATGGACACTTTTGGCGAAGTCAAGCGGCAACTGGGTGATCTTTGTGTCCGGTGCCTCGATGTGAAAGCCTTAGAGCTGTACAAGTCTTTAGAAGATCGATGTGCTAGACGCCAAGGTGATGATAATTCGACGCTGAGAGAGGTAAGGCTATGCATTTTGGTGTTGGGATGCTGGAGTACTGACGGAACTCTAGGCTGGCATCCGTAATTCGGGGAAACTCTACCTCTGGTGAGGGCAAATGGCGAGGAACACCTCGATGAAGGCGCTCGAAGGACCCTAGACAGCACTGCAAGCTCCCGACCGCACCTAAATAGCTTGCAGCTGTAGCAGAATTCGCATGAGGTAGCTAGAGACGATTAGATGGAGCAAGCGCTTCTAGCATGTGAAAGTCGGAACAAAGAATATCCGATGCCAAGAATGGGATTAGCATGTGCCTCGACCTTTCAATTACTTTCCGCGACACGCAAACTCATTCGATCTGCCAATCGCATACCTGTGTCAAACCTGCGTCTCCTGTCGCGGACAGTATGGAGGTCAGTTCGGCCATGAAGCATCACGAGATGGCAGTCAACATCAACACCACAATCGATGTGCCACTCGAGATCCTGCTCGCTGTCAGAGATGGCGACACTCGGACAGTCGCTCTCGGACCAGTCATCTCTGCTGCCCTGAGGAGTGCTGCGATCGATGCCATCAAGGCACATCCTGCAAGTCCCGGCGACACCTCATCTTCACCGCCCATCAGTAGCGCCAACGTAAGAGAAGTCGATCGAGCGGCTTCTGAAGAAGCGGCGGAAGCTATTGATGGAATGGAAGAGATGATGAGGAAGAGTCTCTTTGAAGACAAACGTCGCTTGAAGGCGATGCCTCCAAATGCGATGACCGATTCCAAAGATGATGTGGACGCCACTCTAGTTGATGCGACTCCCGCGGCCTCTCGGACTACACCATCCACCTCTGCTGCGCCTATGAGCCACGAATTGCTGGAGATTCGTCTCAGATACGAGAAGTGGAAATCAACCCTCCACATGGCGGTCCCCATCAGCTACACAGTCAACGACCTCGTGACCGAGCTTCGCGATTGCATTTCCCCTCTGCCAGAGGATTATCGTCGACTTGTCTGGGCAGTCGATGATCAAGTCATCAGACTACGTGGATCGACCAAGTTGCGCAATGTAAGCAATCTCCCGTATATGAGCATTGAGTTTAGCTGACCATCCTCTAGACCAACATTTCAGAGCGCGGCTACGTGCAGCTGATTCAAGGAGAATGCAGACCGGAAAGGCCAGATCAAGGACCAGCACCAGAGGAGCGCGATGTTAGCGTGGGCATCATGAGCTACGATTGTGAGGAGAGCTTTCCGGTCGACGACTCGTACGAGGGCACACTTGGTCCGAAGATGTTGGCCATTCGTAGAGCTCTCAAGAAGAATCCGGATAACTATGTCGAGCTTGTCAGCGTGACAATGAGCCCGACGAGCACATTCCTTGCCGTCAAGGAAGCTATTTATGCCGCCAACGATTGTTTTGAGGTGCAAGATATCACGCTATACACGTCCATCGAAGACATGGAGGCTCAGCTCCAGGCTGATGATGGTCAGACTCTGGATGAGGTAAGGACATGTCTGCGCTTTGGTGAAGGTTTGTGAGACTGACAATACTATAGGCCGGTATTAATCAGGATTGCATGATCTATTTTGGTTAGACTGGAGATGGCTTGGTGCGAGCTTGTGCTTGGAGTCCGAGGAAGACTTGACAGGAGAGACTTGTGAGAGAAGCGAGCATTGGGCGATCGACGAGTACGCGGCTGCGAATTCAACTTTTTCAAAAGTTTTGCAAGCATGGTAGGCTCGTAATCGTAGTGATAGCGAATTGAGCGATGAAGCTGCGAAATCTGAAGTCAGCATGTGAAAGCCAAGACCAGCTCACTTTCCTGCCAAGAGTCGTACGTCACCCAACAACCTCTTGCCGATTCTTCTTTCTTGATCGCACTTCTCAACTGTCACCTCGCCACGACATCATTCTTTCGTGACATCTTCTGTAAGTCATACCAACCACGTCGCACCCTTGGACACCATTAGGACTGATCTTCTAGCAGCGCCGCGAAGATGTCGCAAAAAGTAAAGGTGAAGTTTGAGGTGGAGTTCGAAATTCCGCTCGAAGTCGCCAATGCCATTCATAATGGCGATCGCGTCGAGCAGAGGCCCGAGACTTGGCTGAAGGTGGCCGATGGCTTCCATGTGATGAAAGCTCTCGAAGACGCTGTTCAGGCCCTGCCGTTACAGCACAAGGAAGAGAAGATCTTTACGATTTTCGTTATGCTCCCAAATGGCAAGACCCGTTCTCTGCATGTGAAGCCCGTCACTACAGTGGAGAAGGTCGCAAAGATGCTTGAGGAGAAGGAAGGTGTCCCGGTAGGAGAGCAGTATCTCCGGCACAAAGGCAAGCTGCTCTGGGGTGCCAGATGCGACTCCACGCAGTACCTGGTCGAGAGCAAGATGTCAGAGGTAAGCCGCTAGCCCGGGAGGCCTAAGGTCTCAATGCTGATCAGGCCGTGTAGCTCGATATCCGCGACTGCAGCACAATTCAGCTCTCGATCCGGAACACACCCGTCTTGGGACCTCTGCGCCCTCGCATGGGTCGTCCTCTGGCGCAGACTCACGGCCAAGTTGGTCAGACCGCCCCCAGCCACTACCGCCCCGGAGCCATCATTCCAACCCCTCCTGTTCCGCCAAATGCTGACGTGCGTATCTCAATCATGGGTGCAAGTATCCCGAATGGCCAGACGATCACGCTTTCACCAGTATTTCTGGGTCTGACCCTCCGAGGAGTTGCTGAGATAGTCGCTTCGAAACAATGCGTGCAAATTGGAGATGTCTCCCTGTACGCAGGAGGTCGACTTGTCTTCTCGAGGATCTCAACTATTCCTGGAGAGGCTTCGAAGCTAAGAGATGTAAGATCAAATCCAGTCTCAATTTACTATGAGCACGACACTGACATTGGTCCCTGCAGTTTGCGCCCAGCGTTCGAGACGATCTGCGCGCTATCATCTGGAAGCGTGACATTAGCCCAAATGCAGAGCAGTTGCCAGCGGCCATGACTTAAGGTGAAGACTTATGCGACTGAGCTTCGATATGCTCCCCAAAGCAAATGAAGGAGCCTGGTTCTGCTAGAATGAGAGGAGTTGTGTTTGTCGTCGATGTTCAAGATGCGAGGGTTGGAGTTTTGGTGGCTCGCGTGCGATAATCGTGCAGCCGGAGCTGGGTGCCCTCGAGATGTGTTTCCGCGATAGCGCTACTGGTTCAAATGGCATAAGCGTGGCATGAATGACAAGTTCCGAGTTGTTTGTCTCGATCACTCCTTTCCCAGACTCCCTGAATTCTTCCGCGAGGTCTGCGTCGAGATACCATTGCGAGGGCCATTTGTGATGTAATCGACTGTAGGCATGCGGCTTGAAAAGCGCCACAGACCGTCCTCGCAATAGCCGAACATCCCAAGGTGGAGGCATATTCCAGCACAATCGGCCTACAATACCGATCTCACCGCTCAAGCCTTTGCCTTCCTCAAAATCCACCCATAATAATCAAAAGAACTCTCCCCACCACCAAGAACCTCCATCTCCATCTCCCACTTCCCTTCAGGATTAAGCAAAGGCTTCATAAAATGTGGCTGCCGATAAGTAACATATAAAAACACCCCATCATCTTTCAGTACCCTATGCACCTACCAAAAGTCAGCACAACCTCAGAATCATTCAGGCTGGCTCGCCGCTCGTCTTGGAATTGCTTCGCTCACTCACCTCACTCAAATACCTCCCACTATTCTCAACCACATCATCAGGCGGACTCCAAGGACTTCCATGAATCATCGCATCAAGAGTACCTTTATCAAAAGCTACATCTATGCTCCCAGAAGGAATTTCGTTTTGCATATCTCGTACATCGGCCCATTTCCATTCGATACCCGAGTCTGCAGGAGTTCGAGATCTCATGAGATCGATGACGACTTGTGAGAAATCGACGCAGAGCTGGGATTTGTAGTTGAGAGTGGAGAGGTCGAGTGGGATGGTCTATGTTTCATTAGCATGGGGTCTGAGTATCCAGGAAGGGATAGCTTGCGCTGTCTCCTGAGCCGAGATGTAGAATCCTAGGATTTGTCTTGGCGGGTTTTGATGTGATGAGATGTTTTTCGAAGAAGGGTTTCAGGGCGTCGAAAGAGCGAAACCATTCGTGAGTCGGGTTTGAGCCATCGGATTTCTCGTAACGGGTGTTCCAGAATTCTGGGGTTGCGAGGGCTTTGCCCTCTTCGTCGGCTCCCATAACGGAGAATGATGGTAATAGAGTTGGAGATGGGAAGGGAGAAATTTGTGGAAGATGTGAGGTGAGGTGGGACGTTTGTCAAAATTTGATTCGCAATATTGGTTGGCAGATTGATTGAGCACTTCTTGACATACCTCCTCTACCTATATAGCAGCGATACAGCTACAACGAAAGAGTTTATGCTGCAGCATAATTTTTACGTGCAAGAAAATGAGAAGTACTGAGTGAGAGTACGACAATTCAATCAGGTTGCAAGTTTGGGTTTGGGAAGCACTACTTCTATCACGACGACGATGCCTGGTAGCAGTAGTCGATATTGCCGGAGGAGTTGTTGCCCCAGTATGAGGCTATATAAGGTCAGCGACGGAGCTGTGGGAAACAAGGCGCTGTGCTTACGAAATGCAACGGCTGCTCCTGCTGCACCCAGCACAGCAAATGACAATATGAAGACCATGACCGACGTCCCACCGTCTAATGCTGCCGACACAAGATAATTATACCTCACAAACAGGTTCGGGTAGTGCTTCCTGATGAACCATTGTGAGGTGAAGCCAACGACGAAGAACATCATGAGCGACGAGTTAATGCCGACATTGAGATAGCAGAGGTAGAACAAGATGACCGGAGTGTTGACGTAGTTCAGGCCAAGCTTCGGCCACTTGCGATGTGCAAGCCAGAATGGAACGGGCGCGAGGAATCCGAAGAACATTGAAAGCGGGACCCATTCGTACCTGGCACCAACGCTGAAAAGCTGATGTGGCAAGCCTCCGAAGGTCACTGCTTGGGCGTTGAATTGCTGCGCCTGATTGCCGGACCAGATGTTGGTGCCCTCGACACTGCGCAGAATCTCGAATTGATTGGTCACAATGCTATTCGCCATGATATAGTTGAAGACGACTCCGATGAGAGTGCCTAGCATCTGGACGAAGAAGGTGACTCTTGGTGCAAGATGGCCATACTGAGCAAGCTTGAGGTCCTGGGCTAGGAGCTTTCCTTGCAGGAGGGCATTGTAGCCATACAGCGAGAAGTACATGTTTGCGACAGGGTTGCCAGGCTGGATGTAGCCGCCAATCATCTGTACAATGGATTGAATGGTGAAAGGGACTCCAGTGATGCCTTGCATGGAGCCCAGCAGGACGATGAGAACATAACCGACCAGAGATGCGATGAAAAAGCCCCACCATGGAAGTGTGCTATTCGCTTGGTAGATGACAATGAGGCCGACAACGAGTGACATGATGAGGACAATCCCGTACCACCAGTCTGGACACTCTTTGTACGATCTCATGAAAGCGAAGTGCGGATCATAGTGGTCCTTCCACTCCTCATCGTCTGCGCGAGCACCAGGAGTGAGTGCTCTCCGCACTGTGATCGGCAAGTCTCGTATGGAGCGGTAGAGTTTTCGTGGATCAAGAAACGAGAAGGCCACTCTGACTTCGTCACGATACCAGAGGAATAGGTGGACTACCGCAGCGGCAATGCACATGTTGGTGAGTAGCAGATTGAGGACGTTCGAAGCGGAAAAGGCAGGCAGGCCGAGATCGTCCACAGCAGTCATGTTGATTCTGTTGTTTGGTCCTATGATCAGTGATTGGTTGTACTGCACAGTGTTCTCAGCGGTCGACGTGTCAGAGAAGATGAGTTGCGATAGAAATGGATATCTGGTTGCATCCCAGATATTGCTGTAGTAGACCCCGGCGAAGAGGAATATACAGCCGCAGACGCCAATCCCCTGGCTGATCAGACTGCTGATCGGGAAGTACAACGGTGAGTAGCCTCCAGAGATGTACTGCCAGTCGAGACAAATCGAGAGGAGACCAAGCCCTTCATTGCCCTGCGCGCCGCCAAAGATGTTGGTGAATACCTGACTCTTGCGATCAGCCAAGCAAAAGACGCTGATTCCGGTAAGGATTGGCATGATCCATTGGGGGAACAGCTCCCAGATGAATATTGCGGCGAAGACCAGAAGAAATACTCGGAGAGGCTTCCGACCTTCGGGCAAACGCAGATGGAGATTCTCCAACATCGAGTTGATGGGAATGTTCGAAGGCCACAGCATAACCTTGGGGTACACCATGGTCCGGCGCATCAAGCCGGCGATCCCATACCCCATGAATTGTGACGAGAGGAGGAGAAACACGGAGATGGCCCAATTCAGCTTCTTGTCATAGTAGAGCCTCTCAACAGCAATGATCTCTATTCCAAGAGCAGAGATGCTTGCAGAGTTGGCCATGATGGTGATAGCAAGGTGCTCCTTGATGTTGAAAGGACACGGGTTCAAGAATCTGCCAATTCTTCCTTTACGGGGGATGGTCAATGACATGGTCTCTCCGAGCAAGAATGCCATGACCGCCAGGAAGACCGCAGGGAGCACAATGGTCTGCGGCTTGAAGTAGTAGATGCCGGAGAGGACGCCGCCGAAGATTGAAAGCCCGACGCCTGCAACATGTCAGGCGCACGATTCGAGGAATGCCGTTACTCAACCTACCCAGAAACATCGAGCGGAACGTTATAGCCGGCAATGATGGGTCATCATGAAGATGGATCGCGTTCGTGATAACGTCGTCTGCGGTAGCTGGTGCCGTGAGCTCGTGGACCTTGCCATTCGCGAAGCCTTCTTCCTGCTCCTCGATGTCGATAGGCTCAATTGCAGTCTTTGCGTTGCCTGAAGCATTGTCATCAGCCTTTCTGTCATGGAGACTGGAAGATGCGACATCGCAGCAGCTCTTAACGTCTGTAGCTTCCGGCTGCTGTGCTACATCGACGGATGTTGAATGTGCAGCAGATTGCACATCGTCGAGACTATGGTTCTCGTCGCCCGCCATTGTTGAGCATTGAACAGACGATGGAAGTCATCACGCCTGTATGTTAGCGAGTATTTAGCACGTGGTGGCAGAAGCACAGTATGCTGGCCTTATCTGCTACCCCACCCCATGTCGCGTTGGAAGGATGGGCGGGATGGCCAAATCCAGCATCCAGGTGATCCTTGGCTCCTATACGAAGGACAATTGCGCCTCAAATCCCTCAATTGCGGTCTAGGCCACGAAGTTTCGCCCTGTGCCACGCGTAATAAATGCCGGCACCCAGAGAGTGCACCTTGCTCGGTCGGCATTGCAGATAAGTTAGTGCGTAGTCCTTCGTACCGGCTTCGTTTGTCTGCAATTTGGCGTATTGAACGCGACAGTCTGACCGCTTTCCTTTCGCAGTGCACTTGCGAGATGTCCCTGATCAAGATCACTGAAAGGAGGACTGCCAGCCGGTAGTCGAAAGCGACTCTGCCCTCGACGCAGAACACGCTGAAGAGAGACGAAGCGAGTCGTTTGGCTGATATCGAGGGACAGAATGCGAAAGTGTAAGAACAACTCCTGCAGGGTTGCCAGGATGCCTCGGGTCGATCGGCGGCTAAAAAAAGCTTGGACGAAAGCTTGATGAAAGCTTCTCACGTCACCTGGAACCTTTGGAGAAGCGACTTTGACCACATTTTCCAACTCGCATCAATTTCGATCTCGAACATGGATCGCCTTCCAGGAGCAGACATTATCTTGTGCGGTCTTCCCATTGCAACACATCTACCTGTCCGCGCCCTTCGCCATGATTGCTACGGAGCTAGAGAGTGGACGATTGCCTCAGGGGTATGCGCATCGAATTATATCCTCAACGACTAGCAGCTGAGTTCGTCCCAGAATCAAGCCTGTGCACTACAGCATCCAGCTGTTCGATCTCCATCTGACTGAAGATGACTGGACGTACAAGGGAACCGTCGACATCGACCTTGTTGTCAAAGAGGCAACCAACAGGATCATTCTCAATTCCCATAACCTGCGCAATGTGTCCGCCAGTATTTCAGGCGCTTCTGGAGCTGCAGTGATTTCAGTCTCGATGAACGAAGCTCTCCAGCGTCTCAACGTCTCACTGGACAGGAATCTGGCAGTAGCTGAAGCGCCATTTCGCTTGAGCTTGACTTATGAGGCTACAATCGATGGTCATTTGACAGGATTCTATCGATCTCGAGAGTCCAACGTGGAGTCTCATGGACCAGGGAGAGAGACTGAAGGTTACGTGCTCACCACTCAATTTCAGCCTTCGGATGCACGCCGTGCTTTTCCCTGCTGGGACGAGCCCGAATTCAAGGCGACCTTCGATCTGTGCATTGAAGTGCCGAATGACCTAAAAGTCATCAGCAATATGCCTGAGAAGACCTCAAGACCGAGTGAGCGTGATGCAAAGCGCAAGGTAGTTGCGTTCGAGCGAACGCCTATCATGAGCACATATCTCCTAGCATGGGGTATTGGCAAACTCGAATGCATAGAGACAGTCATTTCTCGAAAGCTCAGCGACACTTCTCTATCTATCAGACTTTGGTCTCCACCTTCTTCGTTACAGCATGGGAAGTTCGCCTTGCAGTTCGCGGGTCAAGTCATCACTTATTTCTCTGAGGTAGGAGCGACATCTGCTGTGCTTGAAGGGATAGTCTGACCATATGCATAGATATTCGGCATCGATTATCCTCTTCCTCAGCTCGATCTGCTAGCAGTGACTGAGATGTCCGATGATGCTATGGAGAATTGGGGTCTTGTGATCTTTCGATCAACAACTCTTTTACTTGATGAGGCAGCAACGAGTCTAGAAGCACGTACGCGAGTCGCCTACATCATTGCCCACGAACTGGCTCATCAGTGGTTTGGCAATCTCGTTACCATGACTTGGTGGGACGAGCTTTGGCTCAATGAGGGCTTCGCAACATGGGCAGGTTGGGATGCCTGTGACCACATCTATCCAGATTGGGATGTATGGGGCCAGTTCGTGGCAGATGATATGCAAGAAGCACTAGAGCTCGATGCTCTGCCGTCAAGCCATCCTGTACAGGTACCTGTGCTTGACGGGCTGGAAGTAGATTCCATCTTCGACTCGATCTCGTATCTCAAAGGAGCCTCAATTGTTCGCATGTTGATTGGCTATCTTGGACGAGAAGTCTTCCTTCGAGGAGTCTCAGACTACCTCTCTGCCAATATGTACCAAAGCGCCACTGGCGACAACTTATGGTCAGCCCTACAAAATGCTTCTGGAACGGACGTTGCATCACTGATCGGAACATGGATCAATACTATGGGCTTCCCGATAGTCTCAGCGCAAGTTGTCGACCACGGAACAGTTTCTATCAAGCAGATGCCCGTCTTGACCCCAGCGAATGACATATTCTGGACGATTCCTCTCACGCTGCAGACTACGAGTCAAACTGGCAAGGCACTTCTGGAAAGTCCTTCCAGCCAGATCAGTATCGACGGTATTTTGATCAAGATGAATGCAGAGCAGCAAGGATTCTTTCGATCTGCAATCGATAGTCAAGCATTACTGCATGCCGACATCTCGCTCCAGAGCCTATCTACAAGAGACAAAGCAGGCCTGCTGGGCGACGCAATGGCTCTAGCCTTCAACGGCCAAGGTACTACTACGTCCACTGTGCTCGACCTTTGCAAAAAGATGAGCGTCGACGCAGACTTCGTAGTCTGGACAAGCATTCTCGCCTGCCTCGACAAAATCTCCTCTACCTTCTCTTCCGACGAGGAAATCAGCGATGGCCTCGAAGAATTCGAATTCCACCTCATCTCCTCGAAAGCTCACTCCCTCGGCTGGTCTCCATCTCCAAACGAATCTTACAGCACCCAACGCCTCCGCCCCCTCCTGCTCACCACTGCCGGTCTCGGCGGCGACGAAGAAGTCGCCACAAAAGCAAGTGAGCTCTTCAACGCAATCCAAGAAGGCCATGACAGCGGAGCCCACCCTTCTCTTCGCGAGACAGTCTTTCAAATCGTCGTCTCAGAAATCGGGCTCGACGCAACAACCTATCTCATGAAACTCTACAGCACAACTAAATCCCCACATGAACGCGAATCAATCGCGAAAGCAATGGGTCAAATCTCTGACGAAGACGAGGCTCGAGAGCTGCTCCACTCCACTTTCTCAAATCCAATGTTCACGGCACAAGATCTCGAAACCTTCGCCGTAGAAATGGCCGAGAACTCCGCCGTGCCTGGCGTTGTATGGGACTTCATCAAAGAAGAATGGGAGCTGGTTTGTGATAGGCTTGCAGGCTCGATGGCGATTTTCGAACCTTTCATTCGGAGTTGTTTGCAGACTTTGACGGAATGGGAACAGGTTGAGGAAGTTGAGAGGTTTTTTGAGGGCAAGGATACGCTTGGATATCAGAGAGGAGTTACTGTGGCGCTGGATTTTATTAGGGCGAATGCGAGGTTTAAGGAGAGGGCGAGGGAGGAGGTGAGGGGGTGGTTGATGAGGAATGGGTTTATTGAGGGGGATGAGGATTGATGGTTCGATCAGTGGACTTAAAAATTGCTCAGGTTAAGCTGTGGAGGAATTGATGCAGAAGAGCACAGCGAATTATAGTGGTTTCAAGCTCTTTCTCGATCCAACTTCATAAGGTATATACAAATTTCGCGATGCTCGTTCTAGCTGCGTGGGCAGTAGAGCATCCGGCCAATCTTGTAGGCTTTGACATATTACATGCAGGTCAGGGCCCCGTAGTTTCCCTTCGTATCGCACAATAAAGGTACAATCGTCTCTTCGTAAATCATGCTCCGTCGTCCACTCCTTCACTACCTCACAACACCGTCGTTGCGCCCAGCAGTAGGTGGTGGGTACTGTGGTGGCTGGTAAGTACCCGGCTGCGCATTGCCTCCGTAATAGTCGTTCGCAGCGCCACCAGTATTGTTGCCATAAGCGGGTGGATTGTAGGACTGATTCTGGTTGCCATAGTAGCCCTGTTCCGCGTAATTTGGCTTGTTTTCAGTCGCATTCGGGTTGTATGTGACCGGTCCACGAGCTGCCCAGCCGGTACCATAGAATGGCTTTCGTCCGTTCTTGCGGCGTTTACGAGCAGAGATGCACCTGAGAATTGTTAGTAAGAAATTTGCAGGACTTATTAATCGTCGCGACTTACGCAAATAGTAGTGCGATGAGAAGAACAACACCAACTACCACTCCAAGCAGGACCCATCGTCCCCAGTTTCCCCATCTGCTACCTCGGCAGACTGTGCGGCCGAACGTGGTTCTGTAGCAGTATGCCATGTTGTTGAAGGCGGACTTGTGATCGCGCGACTCAGGTTTCGGAAATTTGGTTTGGTGAAAGTGCGCGTCTCAGACCAGGAATGTGGGTGTTCTTTGTTTGTATATGGCACCTGATGCGGGCAGTGCAGTTGGCAGTCTTGCTCCATTCATGGCAAGGATGACGCTAAAGAATCATGACGCACAGCCAAGAGCACATCCAAGCGTTGCCAAGTCAATTGCATCTGTTTTCGACGGCGTACTTTGACCGTCTGTCGGCGTCAAATGCAAATTACTTCTTGGTAGTGACATGCCCTGAAGGATGAGATCGCTTCTCGCAAAAGATCCCTTTCCTGTTCCTGCGTGGCAGATGCAAGACGAAAGGTCAGATCTGAGCTTGTTGTGGCGCGGATCGAATGGGCCGAGGAGAATCGCTTTGATGGCTGCGCCTCAGATCTGGGGTCGACGAGTCAAGTATCATCAATGCGCCACAGTTGCCAAGGGTGCTCAGCCCTGTTGAGCTCTTTGGGCAAAAACACAGTTCGCAAAAGCGCATGTCGACCGACCCTTCACTCCGAGGCCCATGACTTCATCCGAACGACTGAACTCGTCTCTATTTGCTCAAGTTGGAGCTCTGTGCTGGAAACAACTGTTGGCTTCCCAAGGCCATCTGCACCCTCCTCGCGCGAAAACACGTGATGCCCATAAGCCCAAGCGCATCAAGCTGAACTCGGCTTCCACTTTGGAGGCATTCTTGTATCGGCGCGATTCTCCACACGCAAGGGCTCGGAAAAGGTGTTCTTGTAGACTTGCTTCAACCAGATGGTTTCATCATGTCTGGCGAGCGCCTTACTAACGACCCAAGCACGTTGCAAGCTTCTCCGGAATGGTCTTTCAAAGTCGTGTCGTGGTACGTCAATGAAATCCCCTTGATCTGATGTAGTGCGCATCGCCCTGAGCATCGATACGAAGGGTGCAGAATTTGGAGAAACTGGGTGATAAAGCGCCAGACGGGCTGTCATGAATTGAAGGGACAGCTTGCTCCTGGGACTCCATGGGCCGTGCCTGGCTCCTTTACAGATTGGTATTCTGGCGACGAGCCAGTCGAATAATGCTGGGTTTGTGTCATGATTGTAGACAGTGCACAAATTGTTGACCAGTTGAGACATCGAGGGCCACATAGAGAGTAATGCTGGATCGACTGAAGGTGCTGTATGGCCAAGATTGCCTTCGGAAAGGTTTCCCGACCCCAACGATTTCCGGGCGCCTCGCTCCTGAACGAGACTCGTGTGAGACTGCCTCCATGTCATGATATCACGAAGACAGGTCAGGGCCTGATCCATGGATCTCGTTTCGTGCGAAACTGTATGGGCCACAATCAGAGCTTTAAGCATCAAGTTTCGGAACATAGACGGCCGACCTTGCGTTACTTCATTGAGTAAGTGTAAGACTTCGTCATCTATGTCCGTGATTTTGATCCAGTCGACAACCACATTATCAAGATTCTCCTTGATGGCGAAATAACACAGCATGTTCATGGCACACTGGTCACCTGTCACGAGTCGTACCCACAAGTTGTTGTCGTCGATGATGCGGAGCATCACTTGTCGGGCAATGCCAAAATTCTTCAATCTGATAAGTTCTGCACGATCCTTTCCCGGGGTCTTGAAGAACTCTTTCCACATAGCTTCAAGACTGATTCGGATCACATCGAGAGAGGTTTCATTTTCGCTCTTGAGATGTTCTTCGAGAGTATGATAAGGATCTGCTCGACCTGCTTCGAAGCTTTGTTGTAACTCTTGGGCTGCTGTTGATAGCGGCCCAAGAATTTGCTCGGAGTACAAGGTCTCACGCGCTCCAGGGTTGGATGAGGATATGTAGGCAATTTCCACTTGCCTTGAGAACACCACTGGCTGAGGAGTACCCGCAGTGCTCGAGGCATTGCGTAGATTTTGGGTACTCTTGTGTCCCAGAGGCCTGTAGAAAGAACCCATACAGATAGCCATCGGCAGCCTTGTTGGCCAACGAACGCGTGATGACAGTGCCCCAGGCATGCCACCTATCGTTCGGCTGGCTACATGCTTTCCGAACATCCTGCATCTGGTGTTTTCCCGGTCCAGAATTTTCCAGATAGGGGCGTTATCCGCGGCAGACAGGCGTCGGACGCTGCTTCATGCATAGATTCGATGCAGTAGATATCCCATATCTCACAGTGCTGCAACAAATTGTGATCGAGTGATGTGTCGAAAGATGAAGTTGTAAAAGAGTGTTTGGCAGCTGTAGAAAACTAGGTTCGGATGGCCGTCTGCCGATTCCTGCACCCTTGCAAATATGCAAGGAACGGGCTTGGCGAACATTGCAGCGAGCTGCACGGCATCTCTATTCTCACTAAGATCTTGGTCACGGTCCCGCCACCGAGGAACGAGCCTTGGAAGCTCTTTGGAAAATTGCTGCGCGTTATTCAATAAATAGCGTTTGTGACTACGGGCGCGTTGACGTTGGCCGTGTTTCCCATGCAGTCAGGTAATGGGCGAAGATGCTCCGACGATGCAGGCATCCGAAAAGTCCAGGGCCAAAATCAGACAGGTCGAACGATGCCGAGTGATAGTAAAGCTACTCTGATCGCTCAACAAACGCCGTGAAGGTGCAAGAAACAGCCTCCTTTGCCCGTCAAAGAATGGCTTCGAGCGAAGCTTTCTTTCCTGAACTTTCTTCACTCACCCACTCAGCATCCGATCAAGATCCGCAGTCGACTCGCCACACCGGAACCCTCCAATAATGCTGGGTCCATACATATGCGATGAGTATGGCTGCAAGCGGTCATTTCAAGAGCTGAATGCTCTGGAGCATGTTAGTGCGCGCTTTTGCTTCCGACCAGATACCTTACTGATGCGCTTAGCACAAAATCACCCACCTCAGCCCATCTGTCCACTGCTATGGCTGCACACGCATGTTCACCACCTATCACGGCATGATCATCCACCTCGAAGCTGGCAATTGCGCCTCCGGTATCGATATCTGCAGAGTCAATCGCCTGGCCGCGTGGTGCTACCAATGGAAGAAGTACACTTCCAAGGACTTTCATCCCCAGCTCTTGAACGAGAGCACGGCCTATCGCAACGATCCCGCGAATCATCCGTTCAAGTGCCCAACATGCGAGAGCACATTCCCGTTGGTGTCCTCGCTCTTCATGCATGTACACAGCCCTTCTTGCGACCAGACGATAGGAGGCGGCGCGATCGGCAAGCTGAAGAAGTGGTTGAGGAAGAGCTTGAAGAGATTCAAAGTCCGGAATTGAGGTCGGGGCAGTGCTGTCAGCAGGAAGCGCGAGACCTCGAACACATACCTGCATCCAAACGGAAGGGACAGCACCTCGCCTGGAGCTGCCGATGAGGGCAGGGCTAGTATCTCATACAGCCTGTGAACTTGTCTCTGGTTCTTGGTTATCTGCCGAGCTCTTTCTATTGTTACACCTCGGGACGAAAATCTTTTGACGCCATATGCTGCCGACCAACACCATCATCGTCTCATCTATACTGGTCTGTCCATCTCATCAATCCTCATGCATACACTGGACTTTTGATTACTTTCCACCCTTATGGCCATACGCCGACTCATTCAGCGTTTTGCCGAATGGTGCTCCACCTCCAGCTTCGACAGTTTTCTGCGACGCTTGGTGCTCCTTGAAATGTTCGGTATCGATGCCCTTAGGATTTAACTGATTCGATGTGACGTGGTCGGGATCACCTCCTTGAAAGTCAGGTCGCGTCAGAAAGAAGAGCTGCCAATGACAGCGAGGAAGACTGACCTCGTTTTGTTGCTACAGCTGGAGCATGCGTCTTACTCGCTCCTCCAGCAGAGTATCGATCCGCGATGTTTTGTGATCCGAACGTCTCGATCCTAATGTACTAGATCAGAAGAGCTGTATGCGAGCAAGATGGAAGGGCATAGCATACGGTCCAGTTCGTTTTGAACCCAAGTAGGCTATCGCACCCACTACACCAGCACCAATGGCAGCATTTCGTGGCGTTAATATCTTCGACATGCTGAATTGTGATGTGCAAAGTGCTTGTTTCTCAAAGATAACAGCTCCAATACAAACAAAGACCTGATGTAGAAGTGACGTAGCTATGTTGTGAGAGCCTGCAGAGAATCAGCAAAGAGCCTCTCAGACGAACAGCAGAGCAAATCTCGAAGACTCTGGTTCCAGCCCGTCAACTGGTCGTCATAGACTCACGGGTCGCACCGTCTAAGCGCCATCTAAGCTTTTCTCCAAACGCCGATACACTTTCTTACCCCTGCCGATTGCGGAGGCGGGTCCGCATGTGACAGCAAAAGTTCACGACGCAAGCTCAAGTGAAGCACAAAACTCGCCCAAAATGACCACACCAAGCATGGCTCACCCGACACGTATCACAGTCCTCATATCCGGTTCCGGCAGTAATCTTCAAGCTTTAATCGACGCCTCACATCCACCACCTCAACCACCCAAACTCCAAAATGTCCAATTCGTACGAGTCATCTCAGACAGAAAATCCGCCTACGGTCTTCAACGTGCTGAAAAAGCCGGTATACCAACTGCATACCAAGGCATAATTCCCTACCGCAAAAAGCACCCAGACGACGAAGATGCAGCCCGAAAAGCTTACGACACCGACCTCGCGAAACTCATCCTCGCGGACTCGCCCAACCTCATCATCTGTGCAGGCTTCATGCGAATCCTAACGCCCAATTTCCTAAACCCCATAAACGATGCGAGAATCCCAATCATCAATCTTCACCCATCTTTGCATGGAGATCTTGTGGGTGCACATTGTATTGAAAGGGCTTGGGAGGAATTTCAGCAAGGGAAGAGAGTGAAGACAGGGATTATGATTCATTTTGTGATTTCTGAGGTTGATGAGGGGGAACCGATTGTGCAGCAGGAGATAAGTATGGAGGGATGTAAGACGTTGGAAGAGTTGCAACAAAGGGTGCATGAGGCGGAACATGTGCTTATTGTGGAGGGGGCGAGGATTTGTGTTGAGAAGGGGAGGAGGCCGTGAGGAGTTGTGGGATGTGAAGAAAATCACAGCATGGAGTGCGGGCTCGTATGGGGTGCACCGTTTCCAAGGCACATAAGTCGGCTTTCTAGCAAGATTCTAGGCCGACACAGCGGATCACGACCCTGCAGAGAGCGCAGGGCACGAGAGAAGGCGAAGGAAACTGCTACTGGCCATACCTAACCCATGTCAAGCCATTGATATGGCTCCGCGACCCTTATGCTGTTCCCCACGAGCGGTCAAGAAGCAGATTCCTCGAATCGCTGGCACAGCTCTCTGCACTACGCAGGACCCGATCAAAGAATCAGCAAAGGCGAGTCAAAGGCTTTCAATCCAGGCGTCTGTGAAATGGCAGATCAGGGTACGGAAAGGAGTTCTGCTTCTGAGAGTAGGTGCAAATTTTCGGCGACTGATCATTCGTCTCTGCCGTAGCCTGGCAGGTCAAGAAGCAAAGCCCAGTAAAACTCTTCCGTACCCATAAATTTCACACCTCCTCAATCTTCTCCTCATCCCTCCATCTACCACCATCTTTCCTAAAGCGCACCCTCCTCACGCCCGCCATGATTATCGGCACCCCAAACGCATTCAGAAAATGTCCTAACCTTGGCCAAAATCCATATAACCCATTCGTGACCACACACCAAGTCCAGGCGGCAGATAGACCGAGATACAAAACGACTCCGCTCCACACAAGGGTCCAAAAGAATATCCGTCCCTCGTCCTTCCGCTTCGCTTGCCGGAAGAGGAAGACCGCGAGGTAGATGAATGCTGACTCGATAGTGTAGGTCACGATTTCGAGAAGGAAGTTGAGTGCGATAGTTGAGTCCAATATTGTAGTCGGAGACGTAGGGTCGGTGATAACGGAGTAATTGTAGACATCTTGGTGGATATCGGGTGCTGAGATTAGATATTGAGTGGGTGGGAAGTCGGCCATGGCCATGATCTTGGCGGTTCGTTGATGCTTTTACCGGCGTGTCTGAAGTATGTTGGAGGGTGAGAAGAGCAGTGACATGTAGTATATGTATTCTTTGAGGTGTCCTCATATAGCCACATCAGCATTTTTCAGCGCATCGTCACTGGATGAGAGAACTTCGAGCCAGAGTTTAAGGACTATGGCCTTAGGCAAGATATCGTCGATGCTGGCCAAGCCTAATATTTTCTGCAATTGTTTTGAGCGTATGGCAAGTTTTAGTAGCAGGTCTTGGATGGTCATAAGTAAAGTCGATACATGAATCAAATAATTACAGCAAGATCCCGATCTCTCTTGAGGATCACCCTTCGCTTCTCCCCGCCACATCAAGTCGTGCTCCTTCGGGTATCAATAAGTAATGCGCCGATCCAATCTATACAGCCCCCCGCTCCTGGGAAGTCTCGCATAATATCTCGGATCATATACAACTCCACCATCTACTTGCTCAGCAAGATCATAAAGGTATGCACACAGCTCTTTCAGCCTTTGAGATCTGTACCTCATATCGTTGACTCCGTCTATGACTTTTGCGATCGCTCGGATGAGGCGACGAATGTATGCTCTCGATGCAGGTTGACCTCGAAAGAAGTCGTGGATTTGCTCGAATGTGTCTCCATGTTGTCGATACAGGTTCGACATTTCCTGACTTGGTTGTCAGTTCAAGTTGGAGATTTTACGCAGGTCGTGTGGAGACTTACATATCCTGGAGCAAAATTCTGCCAAAGATAGCACCACTGGCAGATGGAGTGCTGATGGCCAGACTCGTAGTAAGGTACAGAAGATCCGTACATGAGTCCATACGATGAATTGTTCGCATCTCCGCAATGTGGGCAGCTGCACCAGCTGAAACCGTAGGATGTCATCACGGAGGATGATGTGTTTGATGAATCAGGGCAGAGCGATTGAAGAATGCGTAGGTAGCCACGATTGGACGGTGCCTGTGTTGGCGTGTTGATCGATTCGGCTTGAGACGAATGGATTTCAGAATCGCTGGGTAGACTTATATTGCTTCGAGCAATATGCTGCGGAGGCTGATATGTCACGCAGTGCTACAAACAGGGCAAAGGCGCAGACCGCTCGTTGGTGCTGTTGTGATGAACCGGTTCATGCCTAACCCCGAGCGGGAGCTGTTCCCCATATGCACGCAGCAAATAACAGCCGCTTCTAACCAACGAAGCGGTCTTTGATGTAGCACGGATCGCCCTTGCGTGCTTTGTCACGCCGTCTGAACGTGGTGTTCACGCGGGTGCTAGCTTTCGTCGACAGGTCAAACAGGAACCACAAAATAGGAGATGTCGAATGAATCCTGTGACCAAGCGAAGTCGTACTCGTTCGGGCGAAGGCGTGTAAGTTGATGTGCATTCCTAAGCCCGACAATCGCCTCGACCATGGCTCTGGTACAAATGACAGTTGGCCTGCGTAGGGATGTGCTTCCACCGTGGATGTAACTTCGAGCCTCATGTCCACCACTAGAACCACTACGTCCATACTACGGACATAGCGAAGTGTGTATCGGATGAGGAATAGCCGCCAAGAATACCATGATATACGACCTCCCGCAAGGGATACTTGTAGGGTTGGGCCAGATATAGCAGCGACAGCAGTGCTGTTATCTCGCGATATACCGTGGACATAAGCCCAGCAAAATGCCTCCACGGTGAACACCGTGGTTGTAAGCTTATGGACATTGTGCGTGGATTAGCAGGCACAACACTAGGCCTGCGTCAGGTGAGTGGATGCCTTACGCGATTATGCAGGTCGCACTGCAATCGGAAGAAGATCCGCGTAAGTCAAGGGCTCGAATATTGCCTCTTTAGTCTGTCGGTTGTGAGATGTAGCACTTCCGGGCAAGTGTGATGCCTTAGATAAGTAGTTATAGCCACATCGCCGACTCGTCCCAAAAGTTGAAACGTGACTCCAATATCAGAAGAGGTGATGACAGGGTGACCAAAATACTCGTAAAGGAGTACCAGTATTCCTTCTGGCACCATTGACGTTGCGCAATTGCGTCAGCCGATGCTGATAAGAAAGCGCTCACCTGTGTTTCTCCCAGTAACTTGCTACGCAGGAATCAACTGCGAAGTAAGTACGCGCGGAAAGTGCCCGCGATAGAGAGCTAGCTCGTGACTCTTCGAACGCTCGCCGCATGGACTGGTGTGTGAAGGCGACAAATGTTGTGATGCTGTGACACGCCAGCGAAGCTGCTAGACACAGTCTCTTGGTTTCGAGAAGCCGCGTGGGCTATTTGGCGTCTCCATCGTGAGATTCCAAGAGACCAGAGGCCACTCAAGCGCGTCCTCTGCGGACACCTGATGTCAGGATTACGGCGAAATTAGCAGAGGCATGGTGGAGTGGTCTGTGATGCGAAGAACTCGGACGATGCAGGCCATTCGAGGGCTGAACTCGGTCTCTGAAAGAGTGCACACTCAGTTTCGTGAAAGGAGAGAACCGGCAGAATCTTAGCGTTCCTGGCTGTTCAAGGGAAGGCACAGCGGGTTCTGCGACTGGATCTGCAGCCATTGAGACTCCTGGGCTGCCCAAACCATTCGCGTGGAAAGAACAATGTGTCTGTGCGAGCACTGGCTGTTTCGGAAGCCCCGATCGTGCGGTGCTTGATAGTGGAAACAGAGTCCAGATGTCGGTTGCCGATCGTGTACGCCTGAAAGCTGCGAAGTGTAGCACCGAAGCATCGCATGAACTGTACGAATGAGCACATGTCGACCTATCTCAACAACGATTGGTAGACACATTAACAAGATGACAAACCGGTCCAGTGTACAAGCATAGTCCGATATAGATTGAGGAGCACGCAGATGCGATCGCTGAGGCTGATTCCGAGGCGCAGGATTGCTCGAGGTGGTCTCCGAAGCACGATGTGCTGATGCAGTCTTAGCCAGCAAACTTGTCTCGTGTCAGCCCGCGGCTTCGCCAGCATTATCTGGTGCGCATGAATATCTCCTGTCTCTTCTCTACACAGAGCAGTATGGTATAGTGCAGCTATTTCCAATGTCATTTTCTCGGTCTCCGCAGGGGTCATGTTGCACTCGGTGCATGCCTGGCCGGAGCCGGCTTGTGGAGGATTGAGGAATGGATGCAGAATGGTAACATTGTCCACTGCAGAAGCAGCAAATGTCTGAGCCCTTGGAGAGCAGAATAGCAGGAAGGGCTGCGTGTCGAGCGGTGTTGTGTTGGTGGATCGAGAAGCAACTGAGGCGATCTTGGCAAGAGTCGGTCTCAGCTGCTCAGACAACACCGATGCCCGGGACGGGACCGTCTGAGATGCCTGAGACTAGGCAAGAATCCACAGATCATCTCATCTCACCGTTGTGCCCGTGACGAGTTTTGAAAGGGACGTACAGGAGGAAGTAGAAGAAAATATACTCTGGCTCAAAAGGTATGACTCGTCCACGGCAGAAACCTATCTTACGAAATCTCAACATGCAAGCCCTCACTCTTGCCTAATTTCGTCTGCTTGCGCACCGCCTCGAAGTCCTCCAAATCCGCCTCCACAAACCTCAGCGGCCTCCTCACACTCACAGCCTCTCTATCCAAAAAAACAAAAACCTGCAACCCCTCATTGAAAGTCTTATCCATGTCTTCCAACTCCCTATTCGCAGTCTCAGGATAGAAAATAAAAATGATCGGAATCGAAGCCCATAAGAAGAAAAGCCAAATAAGATAGAATCTCCATTTCAAATTTTCGATTCCGATGGGTGTCACTTGTACGACCATATAGTTCACAGCCCATTGTGCGGCAACACTAGAGGAAGCGCCTTTCATACGCATGTTGAGGGAGTTGATTTCTGTGTTGTAGAGCCAGGCAGTGCCTTGCCAACCGGCGCCGAAGAAGATGTAGTAGAGGAAGATCTATGGCAGCGAGATTTTAGTCAGCGGCTCTCGCGGAGAAGGTAAAGGTCGGTTCACTGACCATGGATGTGGCTACTGCACCGTAGTTGTAAGCCGTGTGGCCCGTGGAGTATTGGACTTCGCGGATCATCACAGTGAGGATGAGGTACGCGAAAGCACATCCTGTGGTACCGATTAACATCGCGCCTCGACGACCCCATTTGTCGATCAGCAGCATTCCGACGAAACTTGCGATGGTGTAGGGTATTCCGTTTGCTGCGGTCAGCAGTCGAGACAGCTTGTCCGAGAGGTTAACGGATGACTGCAGAACCGTGGGCAGGTAGTAGCTTGTAGCGTTGATTCCGGATAGTTGGACGATAATCTGGGATCCTAGTCCAAGCATGAACCGCCGAAGTGTTGATCGTCCACCTAAAAGCGAAGGGTACGAGGGTTAGCGTGTGTCTTAAGACAAGAGAAGGCATGCGCTCCAAAAGTAAGGACTAAAACTAGCGTGCCGTATGTAAGACGGCGACCGCAGCTGCTACCAACTAGCGGAGTTATGCCTTACACCCTTCGATATACTCACCAGATGATCTGTTGCTAAATAACTCACGCCATGTCACTTGTGCTGCCTTCTCTTCTTGATAAGCCAGCACAATACTGCGATGCTCTGCTACAACAGATTGTGTGGTTGTCGTAGCGCCGTCCCCTTGCATTGCGGCAAGAACTCCAAGGGCTTCTGAGTGGCGATCTTTCGATACAAGCCATCTGCATACTTTATTAGCTAGGCATGTGAGTCCAGGTCTGGGCAAATACCTTGGACTTTCCGGCAGAAACGGAGCGGTTGCAGCAATGATGATTGCAAAGACGATCTGGAAGGCAAGAGGAAAGCGCCATGCCACTGGGCCATCAGCGTAACTCAGGGCAAAGGTCAGCCAGTTCGCGAAGCAGAAGCCAGCCACATTGAGCACGAGGCCTAAGACCACAAGCTTTCCGCGTAAAGATGGTTTCGTGGTTTCACTCTGCCAGACTGGAGCAGCAGCCGTATTCAGACCATTTCCAAGACCAGCCACAATTCTTCCGACAATCATCTGTGGAACTCCAAATGCTGCCATCTGCAACACAGCTCCGACCATCATCACAGCCGTTCCGAGCAAGACAGATCCCTTTCTACCCAACCGAGATCCAATGTAGGTGCCGGCGACAGCGCCGAAGAAGCAGCCGACGTCGTAGATCGATGTAATGGTTCCAATGAGATTGGCATTGGGGTGCCCCATTTGGGCGAGGAAGTCCGGCGTGACGATGACGCCGCCTGAAGAGAAATGAGCTGTGAACTTCCATATGAGATCGTGCTCACGTACCAAAGACAGATTGATCGAAGCCGAATAATGTCATGGCTGAGCAAGTCGCTACGGCGACCCATGCCGTGAGGACGGTGCCCGTTGCTCCAAAGTATTTTTGCATAATGACCAGAGTTGCAAGATCTCGAACAGATCCATTGAGATGGGCATGACCTCCGGCATATTATAGTTTGTTTCCCATGGACAGACGTGTGGGGCATGGGGAGAGAATCTCTGGAGATCTTCTGCCGTTGGTGGCGAGCGGACCGTGTCTACTCCGGAGCTTGGTCGGCATGACATCGAAGGAATGCCGTCGACCGAAGATGTTCCAACTGCTTGACCCATCGTCGAGAACATTTCAAGCAGCTTCCATATCTCTTCTATGCCGCATCGACAACGATGGGCTCAATTGAAGCTGATTCAGGCCTGGCAACGGAGGTACCGGGTCTTGACCGTTTGGTGACCAAAGTATGGAGTAGGTGCGAGACCAGTGGACGAGAAATCCAAGGTGGCCATTAATTTTCGAGGCAGCACGTTACAAGATGGCAAAGCCGGACGAGCGGGTTTTGATAGGCATATCCGGCATACCTGGCGCGGGTAACATAATGATGCAAGTTGACTGGAATTTGGATTTGACTGACATTGCGATGTATTGGTGCCTTGCAAAAGGGTCAGGACAACTTTCAGCGGGGAACAAGGCCTACCTACCCTCACATAACCCATCGACCATACCACGATATATTATCAAATATAGCCATTACAAGGTCGGAAACATTAGTTCTATATGTTATCTTGTATTCTACATTATTCTATGTGTATCTAGCTATTATAACTGTAGTGTTCGTAGCGTATCTACCTAAATCTAGTATTCTTAGTACCTAGCTAGCTTCGAGCGGCACCCTTAGCTTTACATACTTAAATCTACTAATCTACCTACATTATAGCTCCGCTTACTAAACAAGACGAGAACCTTATATAATAGGCACTAGATTAAGGCTAGAAAGGTAGAGATATCGAGCGTCTATTACTAAACGACTACCGTAGGTCTAGGTCTTATATTTAGGTCCGTATAACTCGCTAGAATAAGACCGCTTCTATATCTCTAGCAAAGGGTAGAAGGCCTTATATTATAACGCTAGCTATACGTAACGATCTACTAGACTTCTTAACTATAAGAAGCATATACTAGCTCGAAGAGCTATAGATAATACTACTAGAAAACTATTAGGAATAGGTCTC